>ML682033.1:3519180-3796680 GCA_007922195.1 Podocnemis expansa
TCTATCTATCTATCTATCTATCTATCTATCTATCTATCTATCTATCTATCTATCTAAACTGTTATAAAACATGGGATGAAATTGTTTCTTGACCATTTGTCATTCGAGATCTGATTCCACAAGTGCTCTTTGCTCTGCTTTAGAATTGAAGGCAATGCTTGAAAGGTCAGATGCTTTAGTATTACATGGATCATTTTAAACACTTTGGGTAAAGAAACAGAGACTGGATAAAATTCTACCCTCATTGAAGTCAATGGGAGCTTTTGCCACTGACTTCTCTGTGGCCAGTATTTCACCCATTTTCTTTATTCTTCAGTGTGATGAGACATTCTAATCCTTAAAATATATATTTTAGAGTTTATGCATCTTAGATTTTCTTTGCTATAACATGGGTGAGAAAGCAATACTAAAATTAGTTTGATACAATAAAATAGGCCAAGAACTATTGATTGACATCTTGGTACAATAGTTCTAAGACTTAGAATCTAAATCAAATTGAGCCTTTCTGTGGTTTGAATCTTCCTTGCTTCATTTTTGAAATAACACAGCACATCTACTGGTTAACAAAAAACCATTTGTGGTCCTTAGGCAGGAAAAGTACTTTTTGTGTGGCTTATTCTCTTTGTAAAAAACATGTTGCATAAGACACATCATGGGAGTTATTACTGAAGCTCAAATGCCTCAGTCTTTACTAAGGCAAAACAAACATTAAAGTCAATGGGAGTTTTGCATGAACAATGATCGTATACAAACAGCTGTGTTTTACTGAGTGTCTGGCTTAAAGCTCATTGGTGGCTTTGACTAGTGGTAAATGGCGACAAAGCCCTGGCAACAACTGAGTTCATTAAGTCAACTTAAGGGCGTCCTTAAGTTGCCTTAATAACGCTCACTCTTTAAGTCGACTTAGGCATTAAGTTAACTTTATTAAGTTGACTTAATGCAATGTGGCCAGCTAAGTCATCTTAAAAAGCCCTGTGTAATAACATATGCCTGCTTAAGTTGCCTTAGTAAAGTTTCTTAAGCAAACACATTTATTAGGACACTTTCTTAAGTTGCTGTAACCAACTTTGTTAAGTCAATTTAAGAGAAAGGTGGACTCACTAAGTCAACTTAAAAAAGTCGACTTTAAGTAGACTCTATTAAGTCAACTTAACAGAGTTGACTTAGCTTTTGTAGTGTAGACAGAGTCAGCCAAATTAGTGGCAAAACCCTTGTCGTCTGTAGTGGTGCAGGATCAGTTCATATACTTGTGTGTGTGTGTGTGTGTGTGTGTGTGTGTGTGTGTGTGCGCGCGCGCGCGCATGCACACATGCGTGCACACATCTAAACGCACAAAAATCTGTAGTAAAAGAGCAATTTTAAAGTTGCAAAGCACTCAAAAGTTGGGAAATACCAGAATTAGCTCTCCTTCTATGTATGCTTGTGATTCAGTCTTTAATTACACAAGCAGATACTGTTTCTTCCTTCAGTAGCCCACGCACTCAATGTACAGAATGGACTTGTTCTGAGGATGAAGTGGGGTTGCGTAGGGCAAGAACCCATTGTCTGTGGGATTCCTGCCTTATTTGTAGCAGATGTTGAAAGGTGTGTCCTGTTTGTAGTATTGGGGACTGGCAGGTATAGGCCTGCTCAAAACTAAAGGCCCAGTCCCTCAGTTAAGGGAGAAATCACTAGACCCAGGCTACAACTGATAGCTGGGGATAACAAATGTAAAAAACAGTATTTGGAGTCATGTCAAAGGTTAAAAATGAGAGACTTAGAGAAAGAGAGAGACTGAGCGGAGAATCCTGGACTGTGTTCACTGCTCCTCAGATGTGTCCAGAGAGTCAGCAGACCACCGGTCCTCAAATTTTTTTCCCCTGCATGACCCCATGTTCAGCTGTGCTCTTTCCCATTACCTCAGGCAGCATGGAAGTTGCCATTTAAAAATAGCATCCTCCTGGCCACGCTATCTCACATGCACAGTACTTGCAAGGTCATGCTGAAAGGAGGCTGCCATTTTGCTGTGAAAAATGGCATCGTCTGGACTATATGACCTCATACACATATGGCGCATGCAAGGTCAGGCTGCATGGAGGGCACTGTTTTATGAGCAAAATAGTCTTCCCCAGCGAACATGACCTTGTGCATATGGTATGTGTAAGGTCACGGTATGCGGAGGAAGCCATTTTGTAAAAATGGCATTTTCTGCATCTTTGGGATTACTGTGACCCCATCTGCTGATGAAGTGAGCCAGCTGGGGTCATGACTTGGGAATTGCTGTAGTAGAAGCTGCCCATAGGAACTTTGCCTAGAGACAAGAGTGGACTAGAGACTCGAAATAGGCCCCAAAAAGGCAGAGTGGCCTTCCCCATCCAGCTGTCTCCTCCAGGAATGGCCATCTTGGTCAGAGCCAGGAGGTTGATGAGGAGGAACTGTGACTTTGTGGGATCATTAATTGGGTGTGAATGGATCAGAAGGTGTGCCAAAAAGTGCACCCACTAAGAGGTTCTGGCTATATTGGAAGAAGCAGGGGATAGAAGGATGGTCTCATGGGGTATGTCTCCAATGGAGACTTAGGGTGACTTAAGCTTCCTTAAGTCGAGCTAAGGAATGCTATGTCCACATTTGGAATTTATTAAGTCAGTTTAAGTGCTTCCTTAAGTCAACTTAATAACTCCTCCTCCGAGCAGTCAACTTAAACCAGTGTAGATAGGATATAGTGATTAAGTCACCTTAACAAGGTCGACTAAGTTGACCTAGCAGCTGCCAGTGTGGACATGGGCAGTCCACAGGACTTTTGAACATGGATACTCTAAGTTGACTTTCCAAGGTTGACTTTAAATTGACTTATCCCTGTCTTTGCCACAGAGTTCCTATGTAAGACCAGGCAAGTCACTTCTGTCAGACTTTTCACAGGTGGTTGCTAACTGTATGCCTCTCATTTTTTGGGTGCCCAATCTGGTGTCTGATTTGCAAAGGCACAGAGTGCTCACAACTTCAGTTGCAGTCAATGGGAGCTGTGCTTTGACCATATTCAATGTTCAGTAATGCCAAAAAATCAGGTCCTGGACATCTCAACCTGCACACCCAAAATTAGTTGATACTTTTGACCTTAAACTCTCTGTGCCTCTGTAAAATGGGGATCATAGAATAGTAGGGCTGGAAGGGACCTCATGACATCATCTAGTCCAAACCCCTGCTAAAAGTAGGTCTACTCCCCCTAAATCATCCCCGCCAGGGTTTTATCTAACCGGGCTTTAAAAGATATCACCTTCTTCCCTCACAGGGTGTTAATGTACGTGAAGCATTCCAGTGTGACTGTGATGAGTGCCACGGACATGTCCAAGAAGAAATTAATAATTTTGTGTTCAGCGCTGGGTTTAAAAAATGTGCAGCAAATAAAGGATGCCCCCCCCCACTGAACAACATATTAAATAATATCTCATTACACTGACCACTTTCCATCCGCTACACTCAGTGAGGCAGATGAAAATATGACATATGATCACATAATTAAATACTGTATCCTAATGTACAAGATGGCTTAATTAAGGTAGTTTTAATTCTGGCATTTCTTAACTGTTAAGTGCTTGACTTTTGAGCCTTAGCAGTGTCCGTTTAAAGTGTTTTTTGTCTTTAATATATAGAGAGAGGGCATCCGTTGTCAGAGAAGGAAGTGTTATAAATATACACACACATTCACACACTGAGGGCTTACAGATAGGTGTGCTCTATATGTAAAAAACTAGCCCGCCACACAAAAGCACTCACAACATATCTATATTACATTAGTTCACATAATTCCACTGCAACCCATTTGAAGTGAATTGGGTTTCATGGACACATTTTTGCCCCCTTTATATACTACGCATATTCTGTGTGTTTTAAATTTAAATTAATTTTGTGGGCTTTGTGCATAGCTTTCAGTATAGCAAGTAGACATGGTCGAACTGCTTGCTATAAAATAAGAATCACAGGCTTCGGCCTAATCCTAGAATAGACTATTTTCTGAGGTGCAAAAACATCTGGTCAACTGCTATTTAATCCCATTATTTTACCATTTCTTTCTGTCTCTCTCAGTCTTTTGGTTTGCAGCTGACTCCAGGGTGCTAAAATACTGCATGGATGCCTGTTCTCCAGTCATATGGAAGATGGCATCAACAGACATCTTGTTTCCAGGAGATTTATAGGCTAATTTGGATGTGAGTTGGGGTAAGTAGCTGGAGTCATAGCTTATTTAAGCTAAATCTTAGACTTTTTTCAGGCTCAACCATCCCTAATGTTTACCATTAATCTTATCATTGCCTACTTCCTTAATTCAGGGATGTCAAATATGCAGCATGGGGCCTTACTTAACTTTGGGATATCAAACATGAGGTCCATGGGCCTTGCTTAACTCAGGGATGTCAAACATATGGCCTGTGAACCTCTTCCACGTGGTCTGTGACTTCACTCTGTAGGACCACACTCCCTTCCTAACAGAGAGAAATGTCGAGTGTGGTCCAGAACTTCACAATGCTAGAGTGTCAGGTCTTACAACATCATGGAGAGCTGGGTAGCAAGACTGCTCCGTGAGCCCACACTCTCTCCCTAACCAAAAGAGAGTGAGAGAAAGAGGTATTGTGGAGCATCGTTTCATATTCACAGCACTCCGTGATGCCATGAGAGTATATGCCCTAGTATTTCAGTTTATGGTGCATACAGACAACTTGAAGTAAATTTAAGTCACATCTGGCCTGTCATAGCAAATTAATTTGACACCCTGATATAACTATTTTTATATTAATAGTGTTGCCAACTTTTCAAACTAGTTGGCTCCATAACTTGTTCTTTTGCTATGCTGGTGGGAGTCATTATAGCACCACCGACTTCACAGATCACTGAAGACAATGGGCTCATTCCAATTTACAGCAACTGAGGCTCAGACCCTCTGGTTCAACTTCTCTACTCAGTTACTCCTTGCTTCAACTTCAGTCAGTGAGAGCTTAGTTTAAGAGCTAAGTATTGCTTACAAACAGTTAAGATGCCATGTGAAACCATATAAACTTTTGTAAATGCTGCGGTATCTGGGCTATTTTTAGTTCCTCTTTGAGAATGTTTTTTCTTAGTACAAGGACTGACAATCATCACATGGCCCCAAACCATCAGCAAGCCATTTTAAGGAGCAAAGGTGTCAGTATCTTGCAAAAGTGCAAATCCATTGCTAAAAAGGTTAATCTCTTCTGAGTGCAGCAATGATCAGAAATGAATTTATTTCTAGAAAAGTCACTCGGGCATATATTCATAGGTTTCTTGATAAATTACAAAATATATTTAGCTACTTGAGGAAACAATAGTGATTAGGTATGGATCTGAACCATGACATTAGACTTGAACAATCACTGGATTTTGGGAAAACTGCTGTATGAGTCCTGATCTGAACTTCACGGCTTTGGCCCATCCATAATAAGACCAAAGAAGTTCCAAAGGAGTAGCCGTGTAAGTCTCGTTCAGCAAAACTAATGAGGAGTCTAGGGGCACTTTAAAAGGCCAACAAATTTATTTATCACATGTGCTTTCATGGGAGAAGAAGAGCCCCACATCTCAACATCACTGAACTCTGAGTTTGGCTTTGAATCTGGATTCTTATCCTAACTCGGGTTCATCTGTAAGAAAAAATAGTACTTTTGTAATTTTATCTTAAGATCTCACAGCATTTTAGAAACATGATCTGAACATCACAACCAATATATACCACACCACTTCACTCAGCCTTAGGGAAGATGTAATCTGTTAAGGGATAGTTTTGTATAATAGTTTGGGACAAAAAGTAAAGAAACTTATTGTATCCTATTGAAAGTGCAGAAGGGGTTGGTTCAGATAGCTTGGATCATAATCAAGAATTTGGCCATGGCTCTATGTCAATGGTTTTCAACCTTCTTTCATTTGTGGACCCCTAAAACATTTCTAATGGAAGTGCAGACCCCTCTGGAAACCTTAGCCAGAGCCTGTGGACCCCCCAGGTTGAAAAACACTGTTGTAGGTCAAACCCAAAATTAGTCTTACAGATGATGGATTTCTGAAATGTGCCAAGGGACCTTTTATGAACAGAACTGGTTGGGATTTCTTTCTGTATGGACAATCCTGTAAAACTCTATCTCAGTGGTGCCCAACGTTTTCTCTGATGTGGCACACCTTGCTACCTTTAATTAATTTTAGGCACACTACTATATAGTTTCCAAATGAACTCATGAATATTCATGAGCCAATCCAGCACTCTTTGGGCAGCTTTTCAAAAAATTCCATGGCCCACCTGCTCAGACCTGACAGCACACCTGTGTGCCATGGCACTGGTTGGGAAACACTGCTCCATCTATCTATGTCAGTGGTTCCCAACCTTTCCAGTGACACAGCACACTTCAATGAGACAAACAATTCCATGGTACACCCACTTTTTTCAGCTGAATTGATTGCTCATAAACATCACATTTACTCTCGTTACAGCCTTACTAGAGAGGTTTGCAGCTCAGTGTGCACAACAAGAAAAGGAAGGATCAAATGCATTAATGTTTCAAATCCACAGGAAAAAAATACACATCACCTCAATTTTGCCCTTGGGCCACCTGTGTTTAGAATATTCACATGTTAGAATCAAAAGACCGATACTTCGTTTTCAATTTGATGATTAATTTTCACAAGTTTTATGAGTTGTAATTTTGGTTGGATACAATATTGTTTAAGATGAAACAATGTTTGTTTTACATTGATTTTCATTACCTTTGTACAAAATTTCACAGTACATTTGGACAGTTCTCACAGCACGCCGGTGAAAACCACTGATCGATCTATCTATCTATCTATCTAGTGGATATAATTCTCTATAGGATGATTATGCTGTAAAACTCTATAGACGTTCAGAGCAGTTGCAAAAGAAACAATTTTAATGTCTACAGAGCCCTGTTGATTCTATCCTTATTTAGGGACTTTTCCAGATGTGTCATCAGAAAGGAACTGAAGTTTTCTCTGCCTTTGAAATTTAAATAAGTATATTTATTTATTTTTATCTGGGGGAACAGGGTCTGTTCTGCATACTTAGGTCTTTCATTTGATGTCACATAGTGAAGAACTGTTATCTTTGCAAGGCAGACTAGCCCTTTGCATTGGTCCACGTAAGGGTCAGGTAGAGTCCATTGAAGACACGTGTCTTTATTACTATTCTTAAAGTACAAAATTGACTTGAATTTTTATGTTTCTAACCGCAGGACTCAAGTTCTGTCTCTGGTCTGAGTCACTGTTTCCCAAATTTCCAACTCCCCCTCCCCCTTCAACTGAAAACACATAGTGGTTACCTGTTTTACTGACTTTTCCAACAAGTTTCATATTTCAGTCTTCCATTGTGCAGAAAAATTCTGTAGGAATGTCTTATTGCCTGAAGATATAGCAAGTGTTTAGGGTTCCTTGGGTTTGGAGGAAGCAAAGGCAGGAAGAGGGCAACAGGGCTTTAAAACCCTCCTTTGGGTTTCTCTGTGACTGAGTGTTTGCAAATACAGCACCTGATCTGCTAAAGTACTTAAGCGCATACTTTATTTTAAGCACATAAGTAGCTCCAGAGACTTCACTGGGACTCACACACTTTGAGTTAAGCATGTGCTTTGCTTTTCTGGATCAGGACCACAACCTGCACCCGCTTCAGTCTGGAAGAGAATAGTTCCCTTAAGGTTGGTGCGCTTTGGAAATGAGGAGGAAAAAGTGAATGGGAGTTTTAACATTGTTACATCATGGATTTTTCTTGACATTCCTTGGGTGTGACATATGACCAGCTTCTTCTACTTAAGACCTCTTTATGTTCAGTCTCATCCATTGTAATGATAGGTCTCTGAACACTGCTGTTAGGTGTTAGATCCAGATTTTGCACTTCAGGCCTATGTTTTTGAAATATGTTGCTTTGTCTCATATGTTTTCTTTTCTCAGCTGCTATGCTGATTCCTTTGGCTCTGCTCTGATTTGTCGCTATAAGCCTATGCAGATATCTTGAAGAGCTGATGGACCCCTTGGAAGACCCCTTTGTACAAAGGTATGTGTAGTCCTGGTTGAGAACCACTGTTCTACAGAGTACTCTGTAGGAGGAACGGTACGTTAGGCACCTGAACTAGAAAGAAAATGGAAAGACTCTCTTTGTTCAGCCCCTGGCTGCACTGAATTTAGAATATCTGCATATTGCTGAATTTGATCAACTCTGTATCTTCATATGGGTTATGTTTTCTCAGCTAAATAAGGATCATAATCTGGACTCAGTCCATCTGCGCGGCTACCAATAGAAGTTGCTAATAGACATTCCACCAATGGATCAAGAGCTCTGCACAATGATGCTGGTCACAGAATTGGAGGGCTGGCTTTTGCCATCAGAAACGTGAGGACAACTCCCACTGAGATCTTACCTCAGGGTGGAATTTGACCAACAGCAATGATACAAACCCATGAGATGATTTATTTTCACTTCCCCACGACAGCCCAGTGTTAGATTCTTTCCTACAGGGTAATCAATCCAGCCCTGTTTTAAATGCCCCCCCGAATGGGGGTGCCACTGTCATTCTCTGGATCCTATTCCTCAGCTGAATGTATCTCACTGTTGAGACTTGTTTTGTGATCTCCAGCCTACATTTTCCTTTGCTCAAATGCTGGCTTGCTGACACTGATCGCTGCATTCAGCTCCGCAGAGGCAGCATCTATCTGTGTGTTCAGCAGCAGGAATGGACTGTTTTCAAAAAAGCTGACTCAATTGAACCAAGTCTGCTTGTGCTGATTCTACCAAAGTGGCTGCTTCTAAAAAATCTGCTGCCTCCTCAGCCTTTGTTGTTAGGACCAGATCTAAAGCCCATTGAAATCTGTGGCAAGACTCCCATTCAATTTAAGGGGCTTTAGATCAGACCCTGAGTGATGGACAGAAATTTCCTGTACTGACATCCCTTCTTGGTCCTCGGAGGAATGGATGATTTGTCATGGATGATCAATAAATGTCATTAGTTGCCCTACAGTGCTAGACTCTTCTAAAAAGATTTTTACAGAAAGAGACGTAAGCGTGGAACATGACTTTGTTCTGACTCCATCAGTACTCAGGCATTTGGTGCTGGCAGTGGATTGTTTCCCTGAAGTCCTGAGAGAAAAACATGTGCTGCAGTGACTACAGAAGTGAAAAGAGAAGGGGCCCTAGCCTCCTATTATGCCGTTTCTGTGCTGCTGTAACTTCTTTGATTTCAGTGGAGTTGCTCCTGAGGTCTGAGATCTGAATCTGAGCCAAATCCTTTGTGTTTTAGACAGACAAAATAGGCCTAATTCTACCCTCCTATAGTGATTTCAGTGTTAGACTGAAGTTGGAACTGAGTTCAAAGAGCCACGTTCTGTCCTGCTTTACACACACAAAGTCAACCAGACTCAGGAGTCTGATGGCAGAGGTTGGCTCAAAATCTATTTGGGCCTTGTTCAAGGGCAAGGCATTTATATTTCTGAAAAATCTGTGTTCTTGTAGCAGCATGTGGCCATTTCAACCTGCATGTATAACTCCCATAATGTCAAGGATGCATAGCTACAAAGACTGATTACCCCTCTCCATGTGTGCACCTTGCTAGCTGGCTAATTTCATACTTGCACCTTCCCCATCAGCCACTGGGCCCGTATGCCTATGCACAGCTCAGCATCCAGTTGACTGGATACCCATTGCATAGAAATCCAATCCGAATATCACATTCCACCAGGTGTTAATATGAATGATGCAGAAATCCCTAGCATGTGCGATATGTCTGGTTCCAGTGTAACCGTGGACTCCTTCATTCTAAGCTGTACAGGCATAGTCTACATCGTCTATCCCTAAGGCTGATGTTAGTGAATATTGACGGCAGAAGTTAGGGACTCATCCCGACATAGATGAGGCTTTTCTTTATGTCCCCTTTTACACATGGCATGGAGTGAAAGTCCCATTCTCCCCCTTGCAACCTTTAGATAGAGCTGGGATATGAAAGGGGGAACATTTTAAAGAGGCCTTCACCTGGCTTCCATTTGTGACTCTCAGTGTGTCTGGCAAGGATAAATTTTGCCACCAGGCCTGGACATTGCACCCCTACCTAGTTGTGTCAGCATAGTGTTGCAAAGAGGTAAGCTGCAGTCTGAAAACTGGTCACATTGCAAATGCAGGTTTTTTTCTTCTTCTTTGCAATCTAGGCCAATTTCATAGGACATCTGTTAAAGCCAATGGAAGGACCCCTGTTACTTACAGAGAAGTTAAATCAGGGTCCTAATCTATTTATGATTTTGTTTTGCCATTCAGCCGAATGACAGGTATATCTTATACAGTAGATATTCAGGGAGTCTGGTGGTGAATCTGTGCATTTCCCATCTTTCTCTGGGATTAAGTTCTGATGGCAAAGAAGGAGGGAGGAATCACACAGCCTTGCTCTCTTAAAGGGCTATTCTTTACAGTTCAGACACAGAGAGTCCTGACTCTTTAGGCCTGAGCGTCTCCATTTTTACTGATACCTGCTAATAGTTTTAAGCGATTTTGGTCAGGTCTTTCTCTTTACAATGAACACATTTACACGATTAAACTATTGTGTTGGATGTGGTTTCAAAAGCCTTTCAGGCAGCAACAGCAACTGTACCCACACATTATTTTAATGTTTATCTAATCAGGTATTGGTGTGTCTAATTAAAGGCCACTCAGATTCTGTGATGGTGTGAAAAGCCTTGGAAATGCCAAGAAACAATTAAACTGTTTGCCTCACAGCTTGATATAGTACCACATGAAGGAGTTTTCTTTGTAGATCGAGCAAAAGACTGGACATCAGAGTTGTTGAGTTCTATCTCCTCCTTTGCCACTGTGCTACTGACGTCATTTAGGCTCAGATTTTTTGCATCTTCATTCTTTTTGGTTGCCTCTTACGGTCCTCCACTCCTTCTTTGGCAGAGGCTGAAACGAGACATAGGGATGTAGCCTCAGGCACCCAGATTTTTTTAATATCGTTGACTTAATTTTGCACATCAGTTTGCCTGTTTGAAAAATGCCCTTGAGTGCTACAGATGGAAACATTATAGATGTGCCAAATATTAAATATTATGATTATTAACAACAGCCTGCCAGGGTGGCAAGTTATAATGCATTGGGAGTCGCAAAACTGCAAGGATAGAAATAAGTTCCAGAGGGGTAGCTGTGATGGTCTGTATACAGCAAAAACAATGAGAGTCCTGTGGCACCTTCCAAAGGGGCAGCCATGCTAGTTTAGTAAAGCAAAGAAATCAAGGAGTCCCCCTCTTCAAAGCGCTTGACGAAGTGGGATTTTCTCCCACAAAAGCTCATGCAGCAAATAAATCTGTTAGTCTTTAAATGCCACAAGACTCCTTGCTTTTTCTGTGGCACCTTAAGGCATAAGAATAGAACAATTTGCCATAATTGTGTATACAGTAATCCATCTACTCTAGTGCCTGGCCTGTTCTAGTGGAATATAGCTGCTTTACAGTAAGGCTAAACCACCTCTTATGCCACCAGCCAATATTACAGTGCTGCACCATGGTGGGGGAAATATGTGTATCATGAACCCAGCACGGATCTCAGTTTAGGGGAATGTGGTTTCTGCACACCAAAGATCAATGGCCTCCCCATCTTCAAGCATCAGATGAAGTGGATTCTCTCCCACGAAAGCTCATGTGATAAATAAATTTGTTAGTCTTTAAAAGTGCCACTGGACTCCTTGTTTGTCTCACTGAGCGAGACTAACATGGCTACCCCTTTGGAACGTCTAAATCATGTAAACATGGTCACTTGCATACAACTGCAGCTCCAG
Source organism: Podocnemis expansa (assembly GCA_007922195.1). Taxonomy (NCBI): domain Eukaryota; kingdom Metazoa; phylum Chordata; order Testudines; family Podocnemididae; genus Podocnemis; species Podocnemis expansa. The sequence continues at coordinate 3,530,973 of ML682033.1, forward strand.
CAAAAGCAGTGAGTCACTTTACTTGCTGATATTGTGAAGATGGAAATGAACAATGTGAAAGATAACATGGGGTCTTGAAAGATGGTGCTGTGATTAAGGTGGTGGGTTGGGCGTCAACTGATGTGAGTTTTATTCTGGGCTTGGAAATGCATTTCTTCTGTACTTAAAGAGAGAGCGTACGATTTTCAGAATTACTCAGCTTTAGCCTGCTGCTGCTGATCTTGAAATAAACAGCGTAGCTCTCCTTAGGTAGACCAACACCAAACACCTACGACAATTCCATCCTTAATCCCTCCGTGACTCAGTTTACTTCAGCCATTAAACAGGGATGATGCTAGCGGTGGGAGGAGGTTAAATTAATACTTAGTTATAAAGCAAAGGCTCTAGGAACATGCCTTGTGTGAACTAAGCTCTATTTTAGCTTGTGAATGGAACTCTGTCATTTTGATCATCACCCAGGCAAGAGTCTTCACATTTATGATCAATCAGCAATGAACACTAATAATTACACTGTGAAACAGCATGCACACTCTGAGTAAAAAGCTGGTCTTAGCTGGTCACATAAATCTAAAGGGTTCCAGCTATGTAGTTATCAATTAAGTTGTCAAGTAATAATTATGCCACTTCCCACTTGATTTCTGGCATGTAGAACTTCTAGGCTATCTTGCCAAATTAGCCCTAGCAGAGAGTTAAACTTGCTGTCAACTTGTTACGAATAATAGAAGATTTATCCAGTTGGTTTGTTACCCTCTTCTGTTCTAGCTCTTATGGCTCACTCATCTGTATGATATGTGAGTGCTGTCTCTGGAGCCAAGAGTAATGTTTATCACCATGATGTATTTAGTTTGAAAAGATTCATGACCATCAGTAACCTTTGCAGCTATACAAAATAAAGACAAGACGCTAAGGTATGCAAACCTCATGTGTCAGGGTTCTTGGCTTAATGTTAAATCAACTAGCTGCAACCTGTCAAAAATGATGGGGAAAAATCATGAGATCTTCCCCGCGTGAGGAGGGACAGGAGATGGGGGTGAAGAGGGGCAAGGGCAGGAGATGAAGCCAGAGAAGGGGTGGGTGGGTGTACCATGTGACAGGCCATTGTGATGTCAGAGGTGACTCAACTGATTGGTTTTTGTTCCCGCCTTGGGAGCAACCGGTTGAGTCACCTCTGACATCACAATGGCCTGTCACATGGTACACTTCACATCACGCACGCATGCACATAGCAAATTAGTATAGTAGATACTGGTTGTCTTTCTAAGAGAGGGGCCCTAATTCAACCACAAGGTAGTGGGCTCAAGGAGGAATCACTGGCTCAAAAATTATGCTCTGTGCGATGGAGGAAATCAAGCTGGATGATCAAAATGGTTCCTTTAGGCCAGGTCTGTGGATGTTGCATCTTCCTAAATTATGAGTTTTTATTTGTTGGTGCTGAGGTTTATTGGGGTGGTTGTTGATAATATTAGCTTATCTGGAGGCAACAACTATTGGTAAGCCTTGGAAGCAGGATGCTCTACTCGATGGTTCAAAGGGTTGATCTATCGTGATAAGTATTTTTGTGGCTCCTATGTGATCTAGGTATGGAGCTGCTTGTCTTTTCTTTTCTTTGTCCAGTGTAAACCCTCACTGCAGTACTACATTTAAGCCACTTCTTAGTGTGCTGTCACCAAACTGTTCGAGTTATTGCATTAATATTTGTAAAGCCACCTGAGAGTCTTGGCTTCCAGATATCACAAGAATAGCAACAAATAAATAAATAATGACACTACTGCTCATTTTAAAAGCCCTTCTGACTCATGGCTTCCAAGGCCAGAGGGTCCATTATGAACATCTAGTCCATCTTCCTGTAAAACATAGGACAGAGAAGGTCCCCAAAATAATTCCAAGGGCAGATCTTTTAGGAAAAGCATTGTCTGTGATGGAAAATTCATCACAACCTTTATCAAATTATTTTGTTGCTAATAAAGATGGTATGGGCCTATGGGCAACGCAGTGGCTGGAGAATCAGGAGACGTGCATTCTAGTTGTGGCCCAGCCAGTGACCATCACCTGTTCACGTTGGCTCCCTTGTGTATTGAGATTGTGAATTCTCCATGGCTGAGAGTCTCTTACTAGGTGTTTGAGTTGTGCCTAGCGCAAGGAGAAACCTGATTTTCTTGAGCTCCTCTAATAATTAATGATAATTTTCACCGTTAATTGACTCCTTTAGAATTGTACTTTAATTTCTGAATAAAGATCATGAAAAATACTCACTCCTTCCTTCTTCCCTGGTGCTGGACTTAAGCATAAATCAAGTAAGCCATGTCTTAGGGCCTCACATTATGAGAGGTTCGTAAATATGTTGGAGATAACCTAAGAAGATTGATCATAATTGAAACTGATAATGCAAAGAAGGCTTTTTGCAAAATGTATGGTTAATTTAGTTGTTTTTATTGCATCTTTGCCTATGTTTACATGCAAATATAATGGTTTATCATTTATTTTTCATTACCCTTTCAGTTATAATGTAATATACTTTTTTCTCTTTATTTTTATGGTGTGGCACCTCTGAATCTTTATGGAGCTTAGGCCCTCAGAATGACTTAATCTTGCCCTGTTCTCCTCCCCCAAACCATTTTCTCCCCGGGAGCACCCCAGAAACTTGTTGAAGGTTTGAGAGCTCTCCCTCCTTCCACAGCTGTGACTGGTTTTGCAGAAACACTCGGTTACCTCTACATGACCTTCCTTTCAAACATGGATGAAGTTGCTGAGCAGTGGAGCAGATATGAGATGACTTTACTAAAGCTGTTGAAAGACAGGGGTGGTAAATAGTGTTAGAACTGTTTTTTTCCTCCTCTCCTTGAGGCAGAATTTGAGAATCACAGGTACACAGCCCCAGAGAGTGATTCACAGGGCCCACCATGGTGAACGTACAAATGCTTCCTCCCAGGCACAAAGCTGAAACTTTCAGCACACTGACCTCAAGCTGTAAGTGTTTAAAATGGTTCAGTACACACAGAAAAACCACAATTAGAATTTACTTCCCTGTATTTAACACCAGAATCAGCTAGAGCACGTCTGTAAAACAAGTGTGGGTTTTAAAAATAGAGGGTGTGGGGAAAAATCCGCCCAGTCAAACTCTGGCCGTGTGGAAATAGCCACAATACGCCATTCCCCTACTATATGGGGACCTTAAAATGCTTAAAAAGCAGGCCTGTTATACAGACGTAGGTGTCTGAGACCAACCCAACATTCCTTGGGCATTCTTTTCCTGCTCAGGCTATGAGGAAGGCCTTTGTGATTTAACTGTACCAATAAACCCTCCCAGTGGAGGTACTGCTTTTGTTGGCAAAAGAGTGCTTTCGTTGGTACAGTTTATGCCGGTTCCTCTCAACAAACCAAGCTGCTCTGGCACAAGGAAGTTGTTGCTGGTTTGCCTGCATGTACACAGAGGCTTTTGGTGGCATAGCTAAGTTGGTTAGTGGTGTGATTTTTTTTCCTAGACTCCTAATCAATACAGCTACTCCAGCAAAATTTTTGTGTAGACTAGGCCTCACCTATATGGCAAGCTCAGCCTAGGCAGGAGCTCAGATATCATTCTAATATAAATAACCAGATACACAGGCTAGAAATATAAATTATATAGAAAAATCAATTGATAGATATCTAGCTGCATCGATAGGGTGGCTGCATATATGTACAAGCATAAATATGTGGGCCATGTCTCCTGGCCTGTTGACTGTGCCCCATTATGCCTCTCCCATATGAAATATACTGCAAGTTTCTACCAAAACGGGCCCAGCCTCCATGATACGAATACATGGCCATTTTCATCTGCAGAGCTTAATGCATTTTATCAGTACACCCATTTTACAGGTGGGGCAGACTGAGATCTAGAGAAGTGAAGTGACTTGCCCAAGGTGACCCAGGACACTAGCGGCAAAACTGAGAATAAAACCCAGATCTCTCTCATGTTCCTGACCAGTGTTCTGTTCACTATTGTAACATACACTGTTTTGGATTATAACTGTGAATTTCTGCAGAGCTTTGCTTGACAAGTGGTGTGCAAGGGATGTCTGTGCACAGGCCACTCTGTGAATGACAGGAGGTGGTCTGTGGGCATCCAGCAACATTTGTGGCTGTTTTACTCATACTGGTGTGAGGCTATTGGCAACAGCAAGTAGAATTTGAGTCCAGGGCGCCAAAGAGAAGTTAAAATAAAGTTACACATAGATTTTTTTTTTCTTTACTGAGGCACAAGGTTAAAACACCCAAGTACAGTGGTGGCCCAACAAGGTGGAACATCCTCCCTGGTGGAGGGTGGGAATGGATGGCTTAGATAACTGGAGAGAGGCTATGGTGTCTTACCCAGTAGTTCCCCCTTTGGGCTCTCGTCCGATAACCTGACCCTACTGATATCTCGTGTGCGTGTTGCTGGTGCACTAATATACATCTTCCATCTTACCAGCTGACCTTGAAACCTAGAATTAGGGAGCTGTGCCCAGATTAACTATTAGCACTTGCACAGGACCCTGTCCTGAGGGGACTGTCCCACCACTGACCCAAAAGAGACCGCCAAAACTCCATCATCCCAGTGCCTACATCCAGCTTGCCAGATCACTTGGTTGGGAGTGCCATCCCGCATGCTGGTAAGGGGTGGGGTTTGTTTCCCTTCCTGATCTCAGGGCATTGCTTCTGTGTCCGCCATGCAGGGTTTATGACCTGCAGCTGGCCACTGATGGCATGTGGTCACTGCTGCCATGATAGTGCTCTGTTCCTGCTTTAGCAGATGGTGCTGACTGGCTGCTCTGAGAGCTGTTTGGGAGATGCACCTGAGGTCCCTGTTTTAAATCTAGCCTATAGTGACAGCAACCTGATATTTCTTCTCCTCTGGTTGCTCTTTTGTGGCGTATGTGAAATGCGTTTTGAGGGTCTCTCTCTCTGCAGGTCTCACCACTAAAAATATACACACAGATATATTAATACATTGCAAATTGACAGCAGCTTTCATGTCGAGGTTGCAAAGCATGTTAAGGAATGAAGGTGTTAAGATCAGTGAAGCAGGACAAGACCACTTTGAGGTGAGTAGTTTATCCTCAGATGGGCAAATTTAGACAGAGGGGAATTATGGTGCAGGTTCATAGATTCATAGATCCATAGATATTAAGGCCAGAAGGGACAAATATGATCCCCTAGTCTGATCTCATGCACAATGCAGAGCACAGAATATCCTGCCCATGACACCTAACCTATGATGGAGTCAATGAAGTTCCCAAACCGCGGTTTAAAGACCACCAGCAAGTGACCCATGCCCCACACTATAGGGGAAGGCAAAAAAACCCCAGGTCCCCTGACAATCTGCTTTGGAGAAAAATTCCCTCCTGACCCAAAATATGGCAGTCAGCTGATCCCTCAGTACTCATGAGCCAGACACCGAAAACATAATTCTCTGCATCAACTCTGAACCAATGGCATACTGAGGGCCTTGGGACCCCAGGGGCCAAACTGACATTTGTCTCCCCCTGCTTGCCCCAGCTGAACAGGTCAAGTGGGGTCCTGGTGCTTCAAGCCAACTGTTTAGGGGGCGGGAGTCTGTGGAGTGAGGGGGGGCAAAGGCTTGAAGGGCATGCAAATAAAACCTTGGTTACATAGCCCCTCCCGCTCTCACCCAATGGCTATGTCTACACTGCAAAAGCTATTTCAAAATAATTATTTTGAAATAACTATTTCCAATTTATTTCAAAATAATTATTTCAAAATAGCATTCTTTCAAATTTATTATTTTGAAATAGCAGTCTTGTGAAGACTCTATTTCAAAATAATGTAGGAATTATTATTTTGAAATAGAGAGTCTTCAGTAGACTCTCTGTTTTGAAATAGGGGAAGATGGGGGAAAGCATAGGGCTATTATTTTGAAAAAAGCCAGTTCTGCAGCTTGGAATGGCTTTTTTCAAAATAAGTATTTTGAAAGCATTGCTCTTTTGAAATAAAAGCAGGTTTTTATTTTGAACATATTCCAAAGGCATAGCCGTGTTAGTCTAGTTCAGCAAAATAAAAAAAAAACAAAAACAAAAAACCAAGGAGTTGTGTGGCACCTAAAGATGACTCCTTGTTTTATTTTGAAATAGTGCTTCATTTTTTCAAAATAACGAAGTGCTTATTTTGAAAAAACAAAATGCCTGCATGGACAGATAAAAAGCTTTTTGAAATAAGTTTCCTTATTTCGAGAAAACTTTTCAGTGTTGACGTACCCAGCATGTGGTGCTCATGCTGAGTGCTCCTTGCTAAGGCAGGTTTGCTTTGCAGGACCAGCTTTGTTCTGCATTTTTTCAGGTGAGGTGGTGTTAATCCGGATGTCTCCTAATGGCAAACACAAAACAGGGCAAGCACTTATTTGCCTGCTTTTTTTTGAGATGCAAAGTCACATCTGAAGAATCAGGTAATGTTTTTCCCCTCCTTTTCTCTGCCAGGCAGCAGTGGCCATTCCCATTGCATGGCACAAACAGGTTGGGAGCAGGGGAGTGGGTGGAGCCTCCAGCCCACTGCTCCCCTCAGAAGGCAATTTCAGAAGTTCACTACTCTTAGATACCTTTGTCAAATGTATCTAAGTGCGTAACATTTACTGACATCAAAGCCCAAATACCTTTGAGGATTTGGGCCTAAGTGACTTACCTAATGTTATAGCACAGCCGTTGTGCAGATAAAACTGAGGACTCCTCTCTCCTTCCTGGACACTAGTTTTTGGCAAGCTCAGAACAAGGCCACAGATCATTTGGACATGGAGACTTGATGCTATCTCACCCCTCCAGAGTGAAACAGAGATGGGACAGTGTGGGAAAATTTGTACCAATGCTGCTTTTTCTGTGACTAAGTGGAATAATAGAATCGTAGGACTAGTAGGGGCCTCAAGAGGTCATCTAGCCCAGTTCCCTGAGCTCAAGGCAGGACCAAATATTATTAAGACCGTCCCTGGGAGGTGATTGTCTAACCTGCTCTTAAAAACCTCCAGTGATGTAGATTCCACAGGCTCCTTAGGCAATTTATTCCAATACTTAACTACTTGATAGTTAGAAATCTTTTCTTATGTCCAATCTAAATCTGTCTTGTTGCTATTTAAGCTTATTGCTTCTTGCCCTATCCTTAGAGATAGAGGAGAACAATTTTTCTCCTTCCTCCTAGTAACAGCCTTTTATGGTCTTGAAAACTGTTATCATGTCCCCTCTCGGTCTTCTCTTCTTCAGACTAAACAAACCCTGATTTTTCAATCTTCCCTCATACATCATGTTCTCTAGACCTTTAATCATTTTTGTTGCTCTTCTCTGGACAGTCTTCAGTTTGTTCACAGATTTCCTGAAATTTGTCCAGAACTGGACACAATGCTCCAGTTGAGATCATATCTGTGTGGAGTGGAGCAGAAGAATTATGTCTTATTTCTTGCTTATAACACTCTTGCTAATACACCCCAGAATGATGACTTTTTTTTTTTTGTGCAACAGCATTACACTGTTGTTTCACATTTAGCCTGTGAACCCCTGATCCCTTTCTGCAGTACTCTCTCTTAGGCAGACATTTTCCATTTTGTATGGGTACAATTGATTTTTCCTTCCTAAGTGAACTACTTTGCATTTGTCCTCATTGAATTTCATCCATACTGGCTCCGGTCTCCATGACTGTCAGACTGGGCTATTTTGACAAGTGATTTGCAAACCTAACACCAAAGATCTGCCAAGAAGGAAGAATGATCATTTAGGTGCAACAAGAACCAAACCAATTTTTGCTTCCCCCCTCCCTTGAACTAAAACTACTTTGAGGTTTTGTAAAGTATATTAACATTTTCATTTCACTCCTCCCACACATGCATTTCCTGCTTCCAGATAGGACAGTCAGCAGGAAGTGCAGAAATACCACAAGGACTGCCTGGTCTAGTATGGTTTCCCACACAGAACTTTTGCAGACTCCAGAAGAGTTGGTGTTTGCGATAAGGCCTTGACTTGTGGCCCCTGATCCAAATGCCTCTGAGTTGTAAGAGTATTTGAAATCTGAACCCAGGTCTGGATCCACATTTTGCAAATGATCTTTGCTCCTAACCCATCTGAAATGAAATCTGGAGCTGCATCTCAATTTTAAGTTCGATCTTTCTGTAACATGAATGTTCAGCTCCTTCGCTGAACCTAAGTGAGCTGGTAAGCTCTTTGCTTTCATTGATATCAGTGAGCATTTGGCACTGACTTTAGAGCACGCTCACACCTGCAGACAAGGACTGGAGGGAGAGGAGAAAGAGAAAGCGAATAAATATATTTAAGAGAAGCATGACAGCCCCTTATTTGTACTGTTTCTCCTCCAAAGTGCCATGCTCCGTATAAAGCTGTCATTGTTAAAAACAAGGTTGGTGTATGGTGTTAGATTTACAAAAAGGCACTTTGACTAGGGTTTAGTGCATCCCAGAAGAAAGGTATGGTTACTTTACATAAAAATCAAGTGTAGAAAAAAACCTCCCAAGAGTCTCAAGGTTTAAATAAATTACAAGAAGCCTTTTTCGGGTTAAATTGGAATGGCGGTTCTTTGCCCATGGATTAGCTGTTTTCACACTGCCTTGGGTATGTTTTGCTGAACTAAAGAAATAAATCTATTAGTCTTGAAAGTGCCACAAGATGCCTCTTTTGTTTTGCTCAACTGGACTAACACAGCTACCCCTTTGGATCTTCTGAATGTGTTCACCACAGCTGACGTCCTAAATTGAAATGCGCGGACAGAAGACATCTTACTACTTATTTGTTTTTTAAATACATCTTTGATATCACTTGGGTAAGTCACAATTCACTCACCTTTCTTCCTCTATGGATACTTGGACTGATTCCCAGACAGTCCTTCCAGATGCAGTTTGAGGACGCTCAGCTTCCGTTGCCTTGAACTGAGGTACTCAACATCCTGCAGGACTGGGCCCTTACGCACATAAATTCCTGTTATCATTAGAAACAAGGAATCTTGTGGAACCTTTAAAGACTAACAAATTTATTTATAGCATGAGCTTTCATGGGAGAAAATCAGATTCTTTGAAGACACTTCAAAGCATCTGACAAAGTGGGATTTTCTCCCACAAAAGTTCAAGTGATAAGTAAACATGTTAGTCTTTAAAAGTGCCACAGGACTCTTTGTTGGTTTTGCTGAACTAGACCAACATGGCTGTTCCTTTGGAACTTATCATTAGGGAGTCCATAAAGATATTCAACAATGCAATTAAGCTACTTCACTGTATTTAAAGACAGTCAGTTTTTAATTTTAGGTATAAAATAAACTTGATAAATTTATAAATAGGATCATGTACTGGGCTTCCCTACGATGGACTGAATGTTCCATAAGGTCCTTCCTGTCATATGTCTTGTGTTCCTCCTTGAATGTGTGATGGGGCCAACCTGGGATGTACTCAGCCAAATGTACCTTGATGTGAATCCTTTTATCCAGTATCTATCTATCTATCTACAGCAATGCCTGGCACTGTGGTCATCTATTCTGATGGGGAATGCATTAACAATCCTTAGACAGATAAATACTTGCAAATAAGTCAGCCTCTAGTTTAGCAATGTTAAAATGAAGCAAATACAACAACCACCCATAACTTGGCCCTAGTCTACACTTGGGCAAAATTTGGTGGCAGTCAACAGCTGTTTATGCAAGGAGTGTAAAATTCCGTGCGTAAACAGTGGCGACTTTTTAAACTGCTGTTACACACTAGGGGAAAGCTGACTGCAAATTGCTTGTAGTTGGCTTTTCTCTACTCCCCCTGACCCCCGGGACTTCTGGGGTCAGCTTCTGGGAGTGGTGTGGCGAGTTCACACTCGCTGCGGTCTGCTCCTGGAGGCCTGAACTGGTGGCGGTGAGTTTACCGCCAGCAGTGTAGACATACTCTTGATCTGCTTGTAAAATCCCCTCCATGTTCCTCACTGGGATTTTGGAGCAAGTATAAGAAGATATCTCAGACAAATCTGCTCTTGGTTTTACACTGAACTCATTGCATACAAAGACTTTAGTGAACACTGTTTGAATACTGAAGCTAGGAAGAGCTGGTTATGAAGATCCTTAATTCTGTGTATTGCTACCTGGTCTCAGTACCTTGATTTGAGGATTTCTTAGTAAATCCACAGCAGCCCTCCTCCTCCTACTGTGCTCTCACATCTTTTCTACCTTGAGTCATAACAGTTTCTTCTTATCCTCATGAGATTTCCCCCTGCCTGTTCCTCACCGTTGTATCAGCATCTCTTCTGTGGGTGCAGTAAATGAGTTACTGGAATTGACATACTAGATTGATCCATGAAAAAGCTGGCTTCTGTAACATATGCAGCTGTAACTAAAAGGAAACAGTGGCTTTCTGTTTTGAGCACATTGCATCTTTAAACTTCAGAGACATCTTGTTTCTTTTAGAAGAAAGGCTGAGGCAATCGTCATTTTGTGCTTCCACTCAGATGCAGATTGTTGACTGACTCACTGTGTGCTCTCTCTTCTCCGGTGAACAGAGTTTATAGATGATCTTTCTTTCTTTCTTCTGAAATGAAAAAGTCATGCTTTCATCTTAGTATGTAGTAAAACACATCTCTGGCATACACATCTTTGGGTTACTGGCCAGTTTATACTTATGTAATCCTTCTGCCAGGGTGCGATGGCAGAACAAGGGCCGAGTTCTATATCTAGGGGTTTCCAAATAACATAAGATGACTAATGGGCTCAAGCCCCCACCCAGATTTCTGGGAAGTCACGCACTATCTCCTCGGCACCCCAAAGGGGTAATGCTTCCCCACTCGCAAGCATGAGTCTGAGTGTAGCATTCAGACCTTTTAATAGTAGTAAAAACAGAATGTAAAAGACCAAATAACTAAAATCAGCACTGATCTGGAGAATCAGTGCAAAACAGGCTCCCAACAAACCCCACAGCATGTAGGGAGTGTCTTTCACACCAGCTGTCCACCAGCTCCGCCCACTGCTCACTTGCGCTCTGCTCTCACTAGATGCTGACTCTGCCTGCTTTCCAGTGGCTCTGCCCACTTGTCACTCATGCCATCCAGCCTGCTGCTGGCCACTCTCCCTGTTCCTTGGCTCTGCCTCCCTGTCTGCTGGCTCCACCCACAGGTCACTTACACCATCCAGCCCACCGCTGACCACTCTCACAATTAGCCAGCTCTGCCCTCTGTCCACCAGCTCTGTCCACTGGTCATTCACACTGTCCAGCCCGCCGCTGGCCGCTCTCACCATCTGCTAGCTCCGCCCACCGGCCACCAGCTCCGCCCACTGGTCCCTCACACTGTCCAGCCCACCATTAGCTGCTTTCACTGTCTGCCAGTCATTCACTCCATTTGTTGCTCCTCTTCAGTGATTTCAGCTCAGAGAAAAGGCTTGCATCTCTCAGTGATTTCAGCTCTTAAACCTCCAGTAGCTGCAATCAGCTTCTTCCATTAAAATAACAAAGAAAGGCCTCATAAGAAGCCCAGCCAAATCTATCCTTTGACAGTGGGGCCAAGGGGTAAGGCAATGCCTCAGGGCATAGCTCCAGAAGTAGGTATGCAACCCCCCATCCCTTTCTTAACTTTTTCAGGCTGAAACAGGCAGTGGCCTCTCTTACAAGTTTCTTTTTTTGCTAAGGGTAGCTTTTACCCTTCAACTAACCTAACCAGAATTTGATCAAGCAAGAGAGTAGCTTACTACAAAAGACAGTATCTCATGTTTCTCTTTAGTAGAATTACAGATATTGACAGATTTGTGATCAGATTAACCCCAAATACCATTACCCATATTGCCCTGCACCCATAGTGTATTTATGCTAATATGTTCTTTGTGCTCATGCAAATACTAAACCCATGCAGATTAGTTGCCCCCTCCTGCCAGAAGCTGGTAGACACAGCTTCTAAGCCTGCCTTACACTTATAAGGCACCAAACAAAGAAAACTCAGTCCTATAGGAAAAGAATTGCTGTTCAAGATGGAGGAAGAGTTTCAAGGAAACTGGATCTCATATTTACATAAGATTACACAGTGCTAATTTGCTATGTGAACAGAAATACGAGGAACAAAAACATACCATAAAGTGTGCAACCAAATGCAGCTTTCTTCCTTGGATGAGTGCTGGAGAAACCAGGAATCAGTATGGGTCTGATCTAGAAGTCCTCTTCATTCTGACCTTGCTCAAGTAAAATACCCATTGGCTTCAGTTGGAGTTCATCATGATGAAGTGAGGGCACACTTCATGCTCTGTGTCTGGTTTGCTTTGCTAGTAAGTGGGGTCATGGCCTCATCTCCTCCCCTCTCTCTTTCAGATGTCCAGTACCCCCTAGGCAGAGAGCAAAGGGAAAAATTTAAGTCAAACAGTAAAAGGGAGTGGAAGAGCGTGGCTATCCTCCATCTCCATGGCTTTGGTGAGCAGCGTTTCACCACAGCTCTGCCTCCTGCACCAGTCCATTTTAGGCACTGATTTGCCAGAGTTTCACTTGCCATTGAGCAGAGGTTTAAGAGGCGAAGGGATCCTAGAAGATGGATTGCTGACTCCCTTGTGCTAGAGACAGACACACTTCAGGTTTGCTGATGGGAAACAGGGCCATTCTCAGATGCAAACAAGGACTTGGGTTTGCCCTTTACTTTGTATATATAGTGAAAGTGGGAACTTTCACAAGCGGAGAGAAAAAAACCAAACCAAGCCAAACTCAAACAGCTGTCTCAAAATAAGTATCCATCTCAGAGGTATTTTGGGAGTCGGCGGGGCCTGCAGTCTACTTAGGCCACACCCAGCTCTTTTTAGAGAGAAGAGAGAGGAGGTGAGGTGAAACCCATGAATACTGAGAAAGTGAAGGAATGGCAAGGAGAAAGCCAGCCTCAGAAAGGGGCAGGAGGAAGAAAAGAGGCAAAGACCTTGTGTAAAAATGGTATTGAGTTTGGGGACAGCAGGGTATGGCGTGGGCTTACCCAAGAAACTATGGACTTGCCTGAAAGGTGAGAGAACCTATGAGAAAATGGTACTAAAGACTTTGGGAGTAGATAACGACAAATAAAATATTGATACACTCCTTTTGTAAGTACTCCTACATTCTCTCTAGTATTCTTTCCTCTCCTGATCTTGCACCCGCATCCTTCTGTGGTGCTTCCGTCATCCTGGCTCACCAGGGAACGACTCGGGGACATGAAGAGCTGTACAATTTGGAATGGCACACCACATGAGTGACTGTTCGTCAAACCCCTCAGGGCCAGTGAGAATCTACCATCATGCACATCCAGCCACCTACTTAGCTTGCTAAGCATCTGGGTTGATTTTGTGGATAGAGTGTGTAGCTGGAATACTCAGGATTAGATGTTGGATGAAATGTGCTTTCAGATAAGCATTTGCTTCCTCCATTTACTTTTTTTTTCTTGAAAAACAGGCTATTTTCTCCATAGATCTGTTTTTTTAACTAATAATCTGGAATGATCCTAGAGCAAGAACAAAAATAATCATTTTTACATAGGAAAAAGCTCTAAAATAATAAATGCAGAGAGTGCTGAAAGATAAAAGGCCAGAAGGGCTTGCTCAGAAGGAAGGGAAGCTGCTTGATTGAGAAGAGCAACAATTTCTGAGCTGCCTGAAGACACTGAAGGCTGTTCTGTTAATACATTTCCCCTTGAGCTTTACCAGGCGAGGCCATGTTAGGAAATCTTTGTGAACTCACGGCCACATTAGCAGGAGTGTGATGGGTTGCGACAGTAGAATATTACATTTTTTTTCCATTATAGACTTAATTGCATTGTGACAATCAGGAGAGATGACAATGAGGCTGACCACACCAGACTGATCACTGTAAGCAAGGAAACACCATGGAAGAGGCAAGGGGGGTGGCTGGGAAGCCACAAGGCCTTCTCAGTGACTACAAGCAAAATGCCCATAAATGGAGACTTTGTGAACAGAGCGAATACCCAACTGGTTAGCAGTAAAGTACACTGCTGGCTTCTGAAGTTTGGCTAACTGATGCCGCTTGATATGATGGCTATTAGTCATGAGAGAGCCAGGATGGTTAAAGTAATATCTTTTACTAGACCGCCTTCTGTTGGTGGAAGATAGAAGTTTTCAAACTGCAAGGAGTTATTCAGGTTTTTAGTCATGTTGTTCTTTAAGGTACAACAGGAAACACTCACATACTTTTGTGATCAATGCAGTAGAAGAACCTAGATATAGTGGGATGTGACTGGGATATGCTACCTGGTATCTTGCTGTAAAAAGCAAGAGAAGCTCATGGAAAGCTTGACATCACCAACGAAATTACATGGGAAACCCAGACAATCCCATGTCCCCTCTGGGGCAAACATTTGTCATCTGAGCAAGATCCTTCCCTGTGGGACAGCATACACCTGTCCTGCCAACAATCCACATGGTAAAAATGTATAGTCATTGTGGGGATGAATGAGCCTCAAACACTTTGCTGATATTTTTCACCTGTTGGGCAGGGTACTCAGCCATTGGCTATTGCTGGACTGCCCACTTACCATTTGGGATACATCGTGAGGGCTAATTTGCCTTAGGTCTCTTTACAAGTGTGGACTGGGTTGAATGCTCTGTGGAAGGAGAGTGTATACATTTTTCATGTATACAGTGCTGTGTGGGTCCACTTCCAAGCCTCTGATCTTCTGTGGTGTCTCCATCAGCTCATTCTATATGGTCCTCACTCACCTCCATTCCAAGATACCATATGATCCATCAAAGATCTTCTCTTTTTGCTTCTTCCATCAGATTTCCCTTCCAATGTCAGTAAACATGCATTGCCCACTGAACTTCTTTAAAAGTACCCTGCGAATCAAATCATTCTTTTCATAGGCATTTGCATCAATCCAATCAGTTCTAATGCTTTTTCATTGGTTATACAATCTGTTCATGATATTTTCAGAAATCTTCTATAACACCATACTTCAAAAGACTGTAGTTTTTTTATTATTGATTGTTTAAATACCCATATTCCTAGCCATGATTTAACACAGACCAAATGTAAGCATTTTCAGAGTCAAATTTAGTCTTCAGATTTATGTCCCTTCTTATTGGATGTTTATTCTCCCAGAATGTATCATTCACGCTTGCTTTTCTGGTGCTGTCTTGAGTCTCCGATTTTCCAGCTTCCATTTGTAATGATGCTCACTAAGTAATAATAGTATCTTGCTTGTTGCATGGCTTCATCATTAATTTGTATGTTTTCCCAGAATTCTTGCATACTCCCTGTAGCAGAGGGGAGCAGTTATGCAGCTGCAGAGAGGCAGCTGGGCGCCCGCACTCCCCCTACTGGCCAGAAGAGGGCCGGCAGAGCGGCCGGGGCCGGAACCAGAGGGAGGAGCACAGGGAGCCAGAGGACTATAAAAGGGAGTGGACCACCAGCCATGGAGGGAGCTCAGAGGGAAGTGGCTGTCACTCCTGGTGGACCTCCCTCCACAGGGGGTAGAGGAGACTGATGGGAGACCAGACTCCCCACCCCAGAAGAGCTGGGGGGAGGAACCTTGGTCAACTGCACCCCTGGAGACAACTCCTCCAGGGGAGGACCTTGATGATCTTCTGTCCATAGAGAGCCTGAGCCCTGGAGACCAGCCAGATGCTGGGGAGGACCTAGATGAGCTCCCCTCTGCTGGGGAGGACAGTGAACTAGCTCTTCCAGACCCATGAAACCTGGAGAAGCTGCTGTTGGCCGAGGAGGCTGAGTTCCTGGCCTTGCCGCCTGAAGATAGTGAGGGCCTGACAGGGATGCCCTGGGGATCCTACCTGGAGGACCACGAGGACGACATACCCCAGGCCTCATCAGGCAAGGGAAGGAAGTAGCCCAGGGACAACCATGAGTCAGTGCATTTTGGCGGGAGCCCTGCTGACACAGTGGCACTCCTCATGGACACTGCTAGGGCCCTGGGCTGGAACGCAGTGGAGTAGGCGGGCCTGCATTCCCCTTCCCTCCCCTGCTACCAGCTGAGAACTGTGTATTTGCCTTGCCCCTGCTGGGGCTGAAGGCCTGAACTCTATATACAGCTGTGGGTCTGCCTTGCCCCTGCTGGGGCTGGGGGCCTGAGCTGCCTGCCTGTTTGCGTGCCTCGCCTTGGTGGGGGGAGGACCCCACCCCACTCCTATAGTTTTGTATTGCCCACATTCAACTCTGGATCATATTCTTCATCATTTTCATATATCATCTGCACTGACATCATTAGATCTTCCAAATTAGCCAACAGCACCATATTTTCTATCCAGCAAATGATACTTACACATTTTCCATTCATCTTAATAGCTTCTTTTGTTTCTTTGATTAATTTAATCAAACACTCACTACAAATGCTGAATTGGTGACATTATGCTATCTTGTCTCATTCCTTTCTTGATCTCTATTAGGTTTTCATTTTAATCTGCCATTATAAACCACTGATAAGCATACACAAATAGTTATTGGCATATGCAGATTCACAACCACCTCATAGTATCACCCAAAGACATGTTTATAGAGCATGTGTGACTTCCAGATCCACAGGCAATGCTTTCCACCTCAGAATTATATGTGTACCATCTGTTATATCTACCACTGAAGGACAGTGACCTACCCAATTGTTTTTTTTTCCATAGGTGAGGTGACACACAGTGGCTTTAATCACCTTGATGATGAGCTAAGCTTTGAAGCAGTGAGAAAAAGCAGATGGACTGCAGCCAGTCTGTTGCAACTGTAGTGTCCATTGTGTCTTTTGAAAAGACTAACAGTGACTAGTTACCCAGAGTGCTGGTAACCCTGATAGGAACCCAGATGATCTGACTTTTATATGTTATCATCTCCAGCTCCACCATCATCTCACCAAAGTAGTCCTTGATGGCTTCTGCGGTGAGCCCATGCTGTTCTGGATAACCTATGTCTCATGGAATGTCCTTGTTTGACGTGGATGACCCCTTAATTGTGATCCATGGCCTGTTTGGCCCTCCTCCTCCTATTTTTCATTTATTTTGGGGTGTACCTCCCTCATGTGATTGCTATGCAGCAGAGGGGCATCTGATTTGCTTTACTCCAATGCACCCTTCTCAGATATCCTCTGTCTGCCCCATCCTGTTCTCTGCAACCCTCTGTCTTCTGATTTGGCCTCAAGCCTCTTAGCCACATGTTTTTTTTGTGTGTTTCTGTGTTTAAAGTAGGCTTCTTGGGTGTGTGGCCACCTCAACTAATGTGTGGCCACGTCACTTGTTTCCTTGTTTTGTTGCTGACATGGCCATGGCAGAAGTGTGTATCCGAAACCGCAGGGGCCAGTGAGAGCTCTTAAAAAGCCCCTTAATCACTCTTGGGCTGCGCCGATTTAGAGAACTCAGCACCCCAAATGCACAGGGGAATATGACGTGATGACCGACCTGCTCTGAAAAATTCCTTGAAAACTCTAACCTCCTCTGAGGCTTTGTTGCTACAGTCAAGGAAAATTTTTCAATCTGGCAAAGGCCTGCAAGCCATTTCATAGATTTAGTTACTACATAGATCAAATTCTGAAAGCAATGATTAATCCAAAATGTTTGCTTCAGGTATGGCAGTAACAGAAGGTGTTGTACTGGCTTCTCTGACAAGGGGCACCTGAAGGTAGGGAGAGACATGATAGCAATCTACAGATATTTGAATGTAAATAGTAAGAAGATGAGATTATGTAGGATAGTACAAAGTAAAAAACAAAAAGCGGGGGGAGGTAAAGGAATAACAGAGGCCTGTGCCATGATGATGGGTACAGTATAAAGACGAGAGTAGAGATGTACAGGCAAATGAAGTTTGAGATTAAAAGGTATATCAGGAAAATCTTCATACTGATGAGACCGACTGGGCTGAGGAGCAATCTTTGCAACGAAATCTTGGAAACTCAACCATTTGGTGTTTTTCAAACTGGAGTGGATGGTAGAACAGTGGTTTTCAAACTTTTGTCTTGGGACCCAGTTGAAAAAAATCATTTATGCCCATGACCCAGCCCTGGACTGGAGGTCGGAAACCTCCCCAACCCCTCAGCCATACAGTGGGCCCCACTGTCAAAATAAAGCAGCCAATGCCTGAAAATTTGGCAGTGGTCATGTCTGGGAAGAGGAAGAATACCCAGACAGGCAGCTACAAGAAGTCTGGAGTGGTTTTCTTCATGGCATCCCTGGGGATCCCCACCCCAGCCACCACTGGAAGGAGCCATCCTTGATGGCTTCTTACAGATGGGGCAGGGGTCACCAGATACGCTGTGGGGAAGAGAATCTCTGGGCAGCCTCTTTCTGTGGTGTGCCTGGGGATAGGTCCTCAGATACACCCCAGAAAGAAGCTGCCGAGAACGGCACCTCTCTGCAGGATGCCTGGGGACCCATTCCCAGGGAGGCCACCCAGAAGGACCGCTCTGGGTGGCGTCTTTCTGGGGCATGCCTGGGAATGGGTCCCCAGGCACACTGGAGAGAGGGGCCGTGTTCCAGGACCTGAGCGTCTGTGACCCAGTACTGGGTTGCAACCTGTGGTGTTTGAAAGTCAATTGTTGTAAGAGGTGTACGGCTGTGAACAAACCTCCATTGGTTGGGAGATGGCCTCGTTGACTGGAAAGGTCTTTTTCCTTTTTTAATTTTCTTTGATTCATCTGATCATTTTCCCATGCTCATGGCCCATAGATTTATGAGATCATCTTATTCAGCACCCAACCAGTCTAGGACACTATAAGATTCTCTGACTGCACCACTAACAATAAAAGCCACAACAGAAGTTGTTAAAAAAAGCAAGGAGTCTTGTGGCACTTAAAGACTAACAGATTTATTTATCACATGAGGTTTCGTGGGAGAATATCCCACTTCGTCAGATGCTTTGTTGTTTCATGTTTCACCCTTCTCTAAATCTGAAGTGAATCCTCTCTGCGTCTGGAGAGATTGAATTAAAGGAAGTGGAGTCAAGGTGGGTCCTGCCGTCTATCACAATGGGGTGAATGGGAATTCCTCTGCAGGCTGAGCAGACTAGGCTTCAGGATATAGGATTCACTGTCGCTTATTCAACATCTGTAATGTGGGAGGCCTAACTCCAAACATCCTGGGCCTGATTTGTAGGCGCTGGATTGTTCCACTGATTTGCATGATGGCTTTCTTACCTTTTCTTTGAACATGAAAGTGGGACTGCAGATTTTGCAGCTAAATTATAAGAAGAAATGATTGGGGCATGTGTCAACTTGTAGAGGGTTCATATGTGGAAAGCAAGTAGGAGCTGGAAGGAGGAGTTGGCTGCCCAGAGAAGGTGTAATTAACACAGGGTAAAAATTTAGAGGTTTTTCCAAGTCCTGATTCAGTGAAATAGAAGAAATTACTCTTCTAAAGTCTTTCTTAACAGTACGGAGGCACTCAGCCATCTCTTAACCAGGGGAACTCTCCCTTTCATGCAAACCGTATCGTTGTATGGTGAGAAAAGACCAGTCAGTGCAAAGCCTTGTTCTCGGTGGTTTTTCTGTGATGGTACGCAGGGTTACAGCATGCTGGCACCTCTTTTACCAGCCCTGCTGCCTAGCAAGTGGGATAGCAGGAGCAGGGAAAGGAGATGACCGGCAGCTGTTTGTTTTATTTTATTTTATTTTACCAAAAAAGGACTGCTTGTTCTTATAGTACTTTTTTTGTATAAGTACAAGACTGTTCAGCTAACACAGTTGTGAGTTTGAGATGAGCACTAGATAGTTACAGTTAAAGGGGCAGCCATGTTAGTCTAGTTCAGCAAAACAAACGAGGAGTCCTGTGGCACTTTTAAACACTAACAAATTTATTTATTGCATGAACGTTTGTGGGAGAAAATCCCACTTTGTCAGATGCTTTGAACGTGGGGGATCTTACAGTCATCAACGAATGCCTGGGTCTCAACTTCCTTTCTCTAAGTACACTTTGCTCTTTTAACCCATGTTGGTTTGTGTCTGCATAACCCCCAGTACTGCTCTCTAATTAGACCTCGGAGGCACTGCGGTGATTACTGAATTATTATTATTTACAGTTCTCTCTCTCTGAAACCGATGATACATGGATTTGTTTTCACAGTGTTCTCCAAAGCTGGAGATGACAGGCAATCCAACCCTGGGAGACACTGAAGTCAATGGGACTATTCCTGTGTGGCAGGCTACATGAGCACGGTTTTGCAGAATTAGATTCCTGCTTTGTATCAGTTACATGCCTTTATGAAGATGATCCACCTCAGTATTTTAAGTTCCAAAATGGCAACCATGTTAATCAAGTTCAGCAAAAGAAACAAGAAGTCCTGCGGCACTTTTAAAGACTAACAAATTTATTTATCACATGAGCTCTTGTCAGAGAAAATCCTACTTCGTGAAACACTTTGAAAATGGGCGATCTGACAGAATGGGAAGAAAATAAATGCAGGGAAGTGTAAGTCATAGGATCTGGTCACACTGTAACAGCGAATCAAAGCAGTTGTTAAGATTCAAACACCAGGGAACAGCATTAAGAGGAAGATGAGGTCAAATCACTTGTTGTAATGAGAAAAAAAAATCTGAAGTCCTTATTTAGCCCTGAAGAAACATTGCCAAATTTGTATATAAATTCCAGTTCTGCAGGTTCTCTTTGAAGCCTTGATGTGTTATTCATTTGTTTGAGCACAGCTACTAGCAAATCATCAAAGGAGTGATCAGGAAGACTGAAGTGCTCACCTGCTGGTTTTTGAATGTTGTGATTTCTGCTGTCAGTTTTGTCCCCACTTATGTTTTGCGCAGAGACTGTCCAATTTGACCAATATACAAGGTGGGGCAAACAGAACAGTCTTTGTACAAAAGAATAAATGGGCATAAAATTGACACCAGAAATCACATATGATTTCATATGCAAATTTGACTCTGACTCTTCAGGAATAAATAAGGACTTGGATTTTTTTTTCTCATTACAACAAGTGATTTGACCTCATGATCCTATGACTTAAACTTCCTTGCATTTATTTCCTTCCCATTCTGCAAGGTCCTCCATCTTCAAAGTGTCTGAATAAGTGGGATTTTCCCCCACAAAAGTTCATGCAATAAATAAATTTGTTAGTGTTTAAAAGTGCCACAGGACTCCTTGTTTGTTTTGCTCAGTATTTTAGCAATTCCTGTTGATTTCAACAAGAAGTTTGCCCAAGTACAACTTGTGAAATCAAGAGTATTTTTATGACAGTGGGATCTACAGAGTCCAGTTGAGGGTCAGAACCCATGTAAGAAGAAGTCCTTGTCCTAAAATGTTTGAAATTTAAGGATCCCGCACTCTGATCCATGTTAAGAACATAAGTATGACCATACTAGGTCAGACCAATGGTCTGTCTAGTCTGGTATTCTGTCTTCCAACAGTGGCCAGTAACAGATGCTTCAGCGGGAACGAATAGAACAGAAAATCGTCAAGTGATCGAAACCTATGGCCATACACAGCCTCTGGCAAACAGCAACCCCTGCCTATCCTGACTAACAGCCATTGATGGACCTATCCTGCATGAACTTCTCTAGTTCTTTTATTGACCCCTTTATAGTCTTGACCTTCACAACATTCTCTGGCCATGAGTTCTCAAGGTTGACTGTGTATTGTGTGAAGAAATACCTCCTTTTGTTCATTTTAAATCTGCTGCCTATTAATTTCACCTGATGACCCCTAAGTCCTGTGTTATGAGAAGAAATAAATAACACTTCCTTATTTTTTTTCTCCATACCAGTCGTCATTTTATAGACCTCTGTCATATCATATCCCTTCTTAGTCATCTCTTTTCCCAAGCTGAAAACATGTAGGTTTATTAATCTCTCATAATATGGAAGCTTTTTCATCTCCCTAATCATTTTAATTGCCCTTCTCTATACCTTTTCTAGTCCCAGTATATCTATCTTGAGATTATCTAGCATCCCCCCAAGTTGAATGGCACACCACCTGGGATGGAAGGTCCACCTGTGTGCATGGATTATAGGATTGAGACCTGAATTAACAACAAGGCAGAACAGGTGGGTGAAACACACAAACAAGTAAGAGGTAGGGGGAGAAGGTAACAGAAATGTGTTGTGATATTGTGGTCAGCATGGCTCTTCCATTGAATAACAACATGTGAAACCTGCCCAGCTAGATGATACATGAATCTTAAAGTGGTGTCAAAAAGGCAATGTCATCCCCAGGTGTTCTTGATAAATTTTGCAAAGTTTTGTTTGAATTTGCTCTTAAGCAGCATGAATTTTTTAATTCACCAAAACTTATGTCCACCTCCCTCCCTTTTTAAAACCATTTTTGGACTTTTTTGGGGAAGTACTTATTTTGTCCCTCTCTACCCGCATTTTCTTTTTCTTGACTGATAACTAGCAGTTATCATTCTGCCATGACAGATTGTTCCTTTTACAGTCATTTCATAGGTGTGAAGGGCCATCCGCTAAAGAATCATGTCGAATATTTTAATATTATTATTATTATGAATATTAATAATGAATTGACTTCAGTTTTATTCCCAGATTATCTTCTTCTTCTGCTCTCTCTTTTTTTGGGTAAATGACTATCTGTCTCCTTAAGGGACTTCCTCTTCCATAGACTGGATGTTGCTGAAAGATTCACACAGTGTGATGGGGATTTTTAGGTTGTTTGCTATAGAATACTTTCATTAAAAATGTTTTCATGCCCCTCGTGTTAGGCAAAAAGGCTTAGCAATTCGGTTCTGCACCCTGGCCTAGTTAGCAGAGAGTCAGGTGGGGTGAGAAAAATCCCCTTTTCATTGCAATTGCAATTTATTGCAGTTTATTGCAATTGCAACTGGAGAGATGGAAAGGCAAAGAAAAGAGGACGATTAATCCTGACCTGAGCAGGCCGCTTGAATAATCCTTGTACAGTGGCAGAGGAAATCAATATATTACTGGCAAGACAAGCCAGAGAGGTTAAATGTATGGTACCCGATTCTCCACTGCTTTTCCTCTTCTGCTTTCACTTTTACTTGTTCAGGATGAACACAGATCAGGATGGCTGTGTTTTACACACACTTTACACTTGTGTAAAGGACTATGCCAAGTGGGAGGTGGCAGAGAATTAGCAATGTGCTCGCTAGCTTTTTCTGATACCTTCCAAATTCTTGGCAAGGGAATTCCAGGGACTGATAATAAAATGGGGGAGGGGGAGAAACTTATTAGCTTATTATTAGAATTCAGTCCTACCAAGGGATGAATAACATTGACACTTCCCCAGAATAAACAGGCATGTACACTCAGGAGAAGTCCTGGGTCATGCACTGATAGGTCTCCCACCTAAGACAAATATGTTTGAAGCCACTTGATTCCATGCTTGAGTTCTCACTGTGTTCATATGCAAATGCCTGCCGAACACATCTCTCATGGTGGGTCAGATTTGTCGGTTGCTTAATACTGTTGCTCATTATTAGTATAGCTTGGTAGGTGTGACAGGCCTTTTGCAAGAAAGTTACATTACAAGTCCCTGCCCCAAGGAGTTTGGCATTCAAATGAGACAAACCCAGCAAGAGATGAGGACACACAATAGGATCAAGAGAGTTACACAAGTGAAAGATCATGAGATGTTATGAGATGCTATGAAGGACCAGATCCTGAAATCTTTTTCTAAAGACCAATTTTGCTATAGTAGCTCTTGTTGAGTTGCCTTGCAGTCTGCAACCCAATAATCCCACTTATTTCATTTCATTTGTTTACCTGGGCCACAGAGCTGTATTCCTAAATCATTATCATCATCTAAACAAAATTCATGCTGAAATTAAGATAAGAATGACCATACTGGGTCATAATGGTTCATCTACCCAGGATCCTGTCTTCTGACAATGGCTAGGGGCGGATGCTTCAGGAGGGAATGAACAGAACTTGGCAAACAATGAGTGATCCATGCCCTGTCATCCAGCCCAACCTCTGACAGTAGAGGTTTAGGGGCATCCAGAACAAGGGTTTGCATCCCTGGCCATATTGACTAGTAGCCATTAAAGGACTTACCCTTGTGAACATATTGAATTATTTTGAACCCACTTATAGTTTTGGCCTTCACAACATTCCCTGACAACAAGGTTCACAGTTTGACTGTGCATCAGGTGAAGAAGTACTTCCTTGTGTTTTTTAAAACTGCTACCTATTAATATCACTGGGTGACTGTAGGTTCAGCTTTTATGTAGAGGAGTAAATTACACTTCCCTATACAATTTCTCCACATCATTCATGATTTTATAGACCTCTGTCTTACCCCCTCAGTTGTCCCTTTTCTAAGCTGAACAGCCCCAGTCTTTTAAAACTCTCCTCATTTGGAATCTGTTTCCATACCCCTAACAATTATGGTTGACTTTCTCAGTCCTGTTCCCAATTGAAATACATCTTTTTTTGAGATGGGGTGACCAGAATTGAACTGTTATACAAGGTGTGGGTGCATTATGCATTTATACAGAAGCATTATACTTTCTGCCTTATCATCTGTCCCCTTCCTAATGGTTTCTAGCAGTTTGTTATCTTCTTTGATTGTTGCTGCACATTGAGTAGATGTTAAACAAGAACTTTGCTTTGTTAAGAATTGAATGAAGACTGAGTAAAGAATTAAGACCTCAACTCCTTGTTAGTTCCTCTTTGGCGTAACATGTATTCAGTCACCATGTACCTCAAAGGGGTGGTATCATGAATATTTCAAGTGCTGCTTCACTGTCATGGTGGTCTTTTCTGAGAGATGCCCACTGTGTTGACACTAGACTGGATCACTCATGTTGCTGATACTCCAATGTCAAAACAAGAAGCCTCAGCTCCTACTTCCGTGATTACATGGGGCCCCTGGGTTCTTGTAGGCGGCAAAGTGGTAGGTGACACTATGTATTTCTTTGGGTTCTTGGCAGAAATGGGCCAATACAGTAAAGTTCAAGTCCAGATTCAGATTGGAACTCCCCCAGTATTCCAAGTGTTTTGTTTAACTTTCCTCCCTAGCTCTAGAGAAAGCCAGTCATTTGAAACATGAGGAGTCTACTGGCACTTTTAAAGACTAACAAATATGTTTTTCCTATGAGCTTTCTTGGGAGAGAAAGCATCTGATGAAGTAGGATTGTCTCCCAAGAAAGCTCATGCAATAAATATACTTGTTAGTTTTTAAAAGTGCCACCAGACTCCTTGTTTGTTTTGCTGGACTGGACTAACATGGCTACCCGTTTGGAATTTGAAACATGAGATTCACGTGTAAAACATGCAATGTACATGCACTGTGAGAATATAAATGTGTGGCAAAAATGTGATTGGAGAGAAGATCGAGACAAAATCCACAACATGATCAGCTCAGGTAGATAGTGTCCATACATAACTGTTGCACTTACTTCAAGAGGTAGACGTATAGCTATAGAAAGATAACATATCTCAGCCCTGTGCATGGTATTTAATGTTCCTTGCATGGGTGAAAGACAAAGAGGGGGCTCTGCATATCCTGGCAGTTCATGGGGAAAAAGTCAAACTCTGACTATGAGGGAAAGGTGGCATGGGTAACAGCTGAAAAGGTAAATCTTTTGTACGATGCAGCTTCTTAGCCCATGGAGGAGTATGTATTGAAAAAGCTGGTCTTAGCCATCATGATCTAGAGCCTGGAAATGCCTGTTTGCAAAGCCTTGGCAGGCCATGTGAAGGTACACAGCATGCTGGGGGCCCTGGGCATGCTGCTGGCTTACGTGTGTTTTGGTCACCAGCTACGTGTCTGGAGCATGCTCAGTACCATCAGTGGTGTACTATGACAGTGGGCCAGCTGCCACATGTGGCTGTGTGTATGAGATTGTGCTCGTCTCTCAGAAGCTCTTGACCAACTTCAGCCCATCAGCATGTGGGAACAACATCCTTAGGCTCTGAAAAACTAAACTAGAAGGAATGTTTGTCTGGTGGTAACCAGGCAGCTAAAGCAGGGGACTTGAGCTCCAGATCCCTAGGTGCTAGTCTCAGCTGCATTCCTGATTCATGTGACTGTGGGTAGTGGTCTTTTAGGCCACAGTTTGCCAGTCAAGAGACATTAGAGAAGAGAGCAAACATGTTGGAGTGGATAAATGATTCTCAACTTTTTTTTCTGAATCATCATCCTGCCTGAAGAGAGAAAAATCAAGATTCCCTTCCCATCGCTCTGCAAGTCCACTCCTGTTGAATCAAAAAAGGGAAAGTGGTTGTGACCCATCCGGACCCAATCATAAACCCTCTAGGTGTTGAAAGTCCCAGGCTGAGAATCCACAGTCTTATTTTCAGTAGGTATAAATTAGTGTAGCTCGAATGTAATCAATGCAGTTAGATGAGTGTACATCAGCTGAAGATCAGGCCTTTATTGTATTTGATTGCACTGTTAGAAGGTTATTTTAAGCCAAAGCCTTTTAGCCATTCATGCTTGGTTAATCTAATATCTAATACATAGAGAAAATGCTACAGAATTAGTAACTTAGTTAAAACAACACCAATACATTGAATCTGGGGATGCATTTTTGAGCTTTACAAGAAATCCACTCCATTCAAAGAGCAGATGTCTCTTTCCTCCTCCCTGAACAGCTCTTGTTTCAGGGAAAGGTGGTGTCTTCTACATCCCCTTTCACATACCTGCATCTTCAATACAATTGTCTGGTAGTTTTGACTATACTATAATGATGTTTGTTTGTTTTTGAGACCAATTTGGAAGCTCCCCCACCTCCTTTTTCAAAGAAAAATACCCCCCCCCCCAAACAAACCAACTATTGGTTGTTGTTAGAGGCTTAGACATATACAAACACAACAAAGGATTCAAAAGCTAGGGAGCCAAGGCATGCAAATCTGTCAACATGCTATTGAATTTGCTTATTGTTACAAGTGAAACGCCAGTCCAGTGTGTCTAGGGAGAGGTGCTAAAATAACAGCCTTTAAGATTTTGGCAAGGCAGGACATACAGGCTTTTCCGTTTTAGAAATGTTGACTTTCTCTTTTCTTCTTCTTTTAATTCTTCAGGAAGGGAACTGCAGAAAGTGGAAACAAGAGACTTGCACATTGCAGGCCTGAACCACGGATGGTGCAGATCAATTCAACCACATTGACTTTACACTGATTCACACCAGCTGAGGAACTGACCATACTGCTTCACGTCATCAAGACATTTAATTGAGAGCTTGCTTTTCTAAGAATGCCAGACCCAGACGAGTTCATTCCTATGATGAAAAGCCTCCCACCCACCCACCGCACCCAACACATAGCAGAAGGCTGTGGTTTCTGCTTCTCTTCGCTTTTGGGTAAAGGTGATAATTTCTTAATTCTGCCCTTAAGGGGATGCGCTCAAAGACAGTGTGGATGTGATTGGAGGAGAGATGCATCTTGTTCAAACTAGAAACTAAAATATATCCCAAAGAAGAAATCATTAGCATTTTCATTAAATGTCGGAGTTTGACTTACCTTTACCCGAGGCAACCTTGGCTGTTAGGATAGTAAGCTACTGGGAATTTCCAGCACTTCTTAATTGATTTAGATTTAGTAATTCCATTTTTTTTTTTTGCAACCTCCATCGCATGCGAGAGAACCCCAGACCAAACCAAACTAAAACAACCAACACCCGTGGAACATGCCCTGGAAGGAAAGCTGCAGAGTAATAAGAAATGTATCCTGATCAACTTGTTACAAAGCACAGTGACTCACTGGTTTTCCCAAAAGGTAATAGCTAAGAAAAAAAGAGGAAAAACTAAGCATGTGGCAGAATGACGCCAGTTGGGCAACCAGATGACATGAGGCCTTGTTTCTATCACCATCACCACCACCACCAACATGCATGGAAATTCCCAGTGGAAGGTCTGCACAGAGCAGGTGAAACAGCTTGTCAATGCAACTTTGTGCTTGCATACTACGGGTGTTGGAATACAGGAGTGCCTAAATTACTTTTGAAAATGAGATTCGGGCTCCCATGTCAATTAGGGATTGTGACACGGAGCACAGCAACACTTCAATATCTTGAAGAATCAGTGCATCCCTTGGCACGAGTTACCCTATTTTGAATTTGGCATGCTGTGCTATAGTTTGCGGATTTTATCAACTTCAAAAATGTGTGGATTGGATCAAAAACAGACATTAATGAAAACAAGCATGGGGGTGAGCTGGGCTGGGTAAGGGATTGACAAAGAATGGGCCAGTTGTCCATATTTGAGCAAAAATTCCCTTCCTGGGACCCTGTCTTCAGTCAGGAGTGCAAGTCCAGGCAGAGTCGTCTCTAATGAGGTTTTAATTGCTTTGATCATTTGCCAAACACTATTGAAAATGTTACACAAGGAACATTTGCTCTCGTGATGAAGCGTGGATGGCATGCTGACTCAGCAGTGCAGTGACACATTGACAGATGTGTTCGAGATCTAGATGTGGGAGTTTGCTATCCCGGCTGGTGGAGATGAGGTGCATTTTAGATAGGTAGGTAGACTTCCAGCATTTTCCAATGCCTAACTACAGCATGAAGTATAATAGACAGGCTAGTGCTATTTCCTGAAGCGATAGGCCATAGGGCCTGAAAACTAGCAGACTTCACCTCTCCAACAGAATTGCCTGTCATCTCCACCAGCCTGGTCCTGAACCCTTAAAACCAGGTTTTTAGTATGACAATGCCTTGTCAGCCAATGCACTCTCATGAATAATCAATTACTAATTAAATCCTCATGAAAGTCTTTTAAAATGTATTTGCATACATGCAAAAAATTAAAAGTTCATCATAGTCTAACAGTAATATTGGCACTGTATGCAAGTATCCAGAAGGATCCTAAAACATTTACAACTATCTAGCGCAGTGGTTATCACTCTCACCTCTGCTGTGGCACAGCTTGATACCTTTAATTATTTTGAGGCACACCACCATATAGACTCCCAATGACCTCATGAATATTCATGAGCCAATCCAGAACTCTCAGTAATTTTTCAAAAAATTCCTTGGCACACCTGGTCAGGCCTCCGCTGGGGAACACTGATCTAGTAGGTAGGTGCTGAAAGAGAGAGACACCCTCTGAAATGCAGACTCTTTTGGAGTGGACCATTCAGGTCATTTTGTATCCTCAGACATGACAGATCCTAGGAAACGAGAAGTGCAACAATTTTTGTAGCTGAAACTAGCAGCAGAATTTAGGTAGGTCACAGTATTAAATACTGAAGCTGGAATTTGGCCAGGGAATACTACTTCTCTTGTGCAAAGCGTTCCATGTTGGTTCAATGGGCAAGAACGATTGGAGGCGTGGTGCATACTAGCAAGTGTTAATCCTAGGTAACTATTTGCAATTACTATTCCTGTTATTTCAACACAGAGCAAGAAACAACAAATCACTCATGACATGAAATTCACAGATTACTATCAGTATATGCTGCATGATCCTATATAGAGATATTAGCTACTCCAAGAGAAAAATGTAAGTCTTCCTCAGTACATGGATGTAAACATTTTAACAAAATATACATATGTATGTATTGTCACTGGAGCAAGTTGTATACAGAGAGATATATGAAAATAACTTGGTCACCGCTGGCCTGACCCACTGAAGTCAGTGGGGGTTTTTCCATTAATGTCAAGGGGCATTGGAGCAGTCCCACTGGCTCAGCGGCTTTCATAGTTGACCAGTCTATATATTTTTACAATCATAGAAAATAAAATATTTAACTAAGAGCCCAGTTCTGTGTCTCTTTCCTTACAGAGGTCTCATTGCAGTCAAAAGCAATTTTATTCATGGGGCATTTATGGCACTGACTCGTAAGACTCAACTCTTGGACTCGTAAGACTATAAGAATGGCCATGATGGGCCAGACTAATGGTCTATTTAGCCCAAAGTGCTGTCTTTCGACAGTGGCCAGTGCAAGGTGCTTCAGATGGAAAAACAGAGCAGGGCAGCTATCAAGTGATTCATCCTATCATCCATTTTCAGCTTCTGGGAGTCTGAGGGTTAGGGACACCCAGAGTAGGATGACCATGTTTGGCTAATAGCCAGTGGGCATATTTAATTGCTATGGACATATTTAATTGCTTTTTGAATCCAGTTATATTTTTGGTCTTCACAAAATCCTCTGGAAACAGAGTTCCATAGGTTGATTCTGTGTTGTGTGAAAAAGTACTTCCTTCTATTTGTGTTAAAGCTAATGTCTATTAATTTCATTTGGTGACCCTTGGTTCTTGTGTTACAGGAAGGCGTAAATACTACTTCTTTATTCACTTTATCCACACCATTCATGATTTTATAAACCCTATCATATCCCCCCTTAGTCCTCTCTTTCCTAAGCTGAAGAGTCCCAGTCTTTTTAATCTCTCCTCATATGGAGGCTGGTCCATATCCCTAATCATTTTTGTTGTCCTTTGTACTTCTTCAGCCACTAATTTATCTCAGAAATACTAGCAGAGTGTGTGTTAGAATATTTAGTTAGTTAGATAGATCTCTTTGCTTCCATTTTCCTGGAAGTCGACAAAAGCAGATTCAGCTTCTTTGAGAAACACATTCTTTCTTGTATTTCTGAAGTGCTATGTCAGTTCCTTGCCATACTTCCATTCCCCTTGCTGCATTAGTCTAGGATTTTTCTCAATTACAAAATAATAATAATACTAAATAACAGATAGAATAACTATAGCAATCAAGCACACAGCATAAGAGAGTTTCATTAGGAGGTTATTGTATCAAATACTGCTGCTTGGTTAATAAAGAGACTACATAATATGCTAATTAATGGTACCTGTCACTAATGAATAGTAAGATAATGAATTCAGATATCACGGTTTTGGCTCTAATAAGGTGGATGGAATTTCTCCCTAGGAACAAAACTGAAGAAGTGGCTAGGTGTGTGTATTATAGGACTGAGGTTTCTTGGCTTCTCAAAACAAACTGGAAAGTGTCACAGGACTCCTTGTTTGTTTTGCTGAACTAGACTAACATGGCTACGCCTTTGGAACTTGACTGACTTCTCAAGACTGAGGACAGGAGGAGGTGGACTGGAAAAGCATGGTTGAGGTCGACTCAGGGAATCAGGTCAGGAATAGGCAGGGAAAATGCTGAGGGAGCAAGGAGCACTGGTGGAGGTTTGGGGCAATAGGGAAAATTGCTGAGGGCTTTGGAAGAAGAGCACAGACGACGAAGCAATGGGAGCCAAGTGGATGTGGGGGATCAGAGAAGGAGCCATGCTGGGCCATCGTGAGAAGGCACGGCAGTTGTCAGTCTGCATGGTGAGGAGTTACATCACTGTACAGGCTTCCTTCTGAATCAGGGGCTATGTGGAAGCAGGGGCCTGCAGAGCAGCTGTGGGGGCCCCAGCCAGTTGAGGAGGAGCTTTTGCAGCACCCATATAATATCATGCGTTTGGAATATTTCAATAGTTTGGAGTTGGAGCTGATTTGACATGCTACTCGTGGGCTGTGCTAAGGACACATGGGAGTGTATCTGTGCCCCATATCGTCAAAACAGCCAGATAAAAAAGATCTGTTAGATCATTAGGCCATCTCCAGCTTTTTAATTTATTTATGCAGACTAGTTTCAAAGCCCCAGCCTATGGGACTTTCACTCTGAGATGGATCTTCCTTGCTTCCCTGGAGTTGCAAGGATCACTTGCAATATACTCTTAACCTCTAATGGCCAAGGAACATGGGATTTTAGACTTAAAATCTGATCATCTGTGTACAGATTTGCAACTCTGCCACCAGGCTAACCCTTACTCTCGCCTTACCATCTCAAGTACCTGGCTTCTCAGTTTTGCATACGGTACCTAGGTCCAAAGAAGTTAGTTGTACTCCCTTTAATTTAAAAAAAACAAAAAAACAAGTCCAAGCCTAATCAGTGCTAACAGACTTGGGTAAACGAGGCTGAATGACAAGAGTTTTCCAGAGGAATTTGTTCTGTGTGTAAGTTAACTTTAAATTCTTTTCTTTGGTTGCCAGATGATTTAATACCGGATGAGCCAGTGAAAGACAAAGCACTTCAGAGGTGCTAAAATTACTTTCAAAGTTCTTCCTAGAATATGTTTTACCAAGACAACACCAGTTTAGAGGCTTCAGTGGGATTAGTTGTAAGTAAATTTTTATTTTATATATATTATATATATTTAGATGGACAGCCAATCTGTAGTCTCTTTGATTTTCCCCTCCCAATTTTAGGATTCTTTAATAATAATTAAGAACCCCTCACTCACCCACTCCAGCTTCTGTCAAATGCTTTATTTGTGTTTCTTTTCCTTTTATGAATGCAGATTGCATTCCTCTAATTTTTTCTTTTTTGTATTTCACTGCCTTGAAGAAGGATTCTTCAGTGTATCACTAGCATTTTTGGTTCTAATTACTGCATGCTGGTTGCTATTTTTTATTGCTCTCCTCTCTCTCTTTGATATCAGTTTCATAACCCTTATTTTGACTCATAGACTCTAAGGTCAGAAGGAACCAATGTGATCATCTAGTCTGACCTCCTGCACAATGCAGGCCACAGAACCTCACCCACCCACTCCTGCAATAAACCTCTGTCCTATGACAAGTTATTAGTCTCCAAATCATAATTTAAAGACTTTCAGATACAGAGAATTCACGAGCAAGTGAGCCATGACCCATGCTACAGAGGAAGGTAAAAAACCCTCAGATCTTTAGCCAATATGTCCTGGGGGAAAATTCCCTCCTGACCCCAGCTATGGTGATCAGTTAAACCCTGAGCACGTGGGCATGTCTCACTAGCCAGTCACCAAAGAAAGAATTCTCTGTAATAACTCACTTTGGGCTACAATATGTGAGTGGACATGGGGGCAAAAGCCTGACATCCAAATGTGTGGCTTGCATTGAATTCCAGGGCCACATGTACATCTGTTGAGAGAATATGGCCTGTTTTTTTGGGGCAGTATTTGGAAAGTTGACTTAGTTTTTGAGGTGTGTTGTCCCTTTCTTCTCCATTTATTGCTGCATGGAGGTTATAGGAGAATACTCCATCCATTTGATTTGTGATAATGGAAAATCTTTCATCTGTTCCCCAACCTAAGAAGCAATCTTTGCTGATTATCCTAGAGTCATTAGGCTTGGTCCTCCGTTGTCCTGCATTTTCTGGTACCATTTACACAATGCAATGCAAATATAGTGCAGGTGCAAAATGCTACTGTTCTGATATAGTGATAGTTTACTCCCAACTTCACTTTGCGGAGACTAAATGATTTCCCAAAGTGCAGAATACACAAGGAAGCCAAACTTCCACACAAACTTCCATGTGACTGATCTTTACAAAAACAAGACAGGCCGCCTACAGCACACCCTTTGCTTCTTTGCAGAGGAAAAAGGACATTAAACTATCTAAGCTCCTACATGCCACAAGGGACCACACCATTGATAGCCCAGAGTCACCCAGCAATATTGTAAATCTAGCCAGCTATACACTCAACCCAGCAGAAGAGTCTGTCTTGTCTCCGGGACTCTCTTTCAGCCCCACCACCCTCATGCACAAGATACAGTTCTGTGGTGACCCGAAAGCCTACTTTTGCCATCTCCGACTCCAGGAGTATTTCCAAAACACCACTGAACAACATGCTAACCCACCAATACCTTCCTTCCAATGTAACAAGAAGAATTCTACATGGACTCCTTCTGACTGATGAAACACAGACTGGACTTTTACATACAATGTTTCTGCCAACACACATAAGCTGAGATTACAGACAAGCAGCATCACTTTCCCCATATCCTCAACTGTGCAGAATACAATGCCATACACAGCCTCAAAAGCAATCCTGACATTATAATCAAAGAGGCTGACAAAGGAAGTGCTGTAGTCATCATGAATAGGTCAGATTACGAATGGGAAGCAGCCAGACAACTCTCTAACACCACATTCTACAAGCCACTACCCTCTGATCCCACTGAGGAATACCAAAAGAAACTAAAACATCTGCTTAAGAAACACCCAAAGGAAGCACAGGAACACATCTAGGTAGACACACCCTAAAAGCCCCGACCAGGGGTATATTATCTACTACCCGGGTTCCACAAACCCTGGAATCCTGGATGTCCCATCATCTCGGGCATCAGCACTCTCACAGCAGGATTATCTGGCTTTGTGAACTCTCTCCTCAGGCCCTACACCACCAGCTCTCCTAGCTATCTTCATGACACAACCAACTTCCTGAAAAAAAACTACAATCCATTGGTGGTCTCCCAGAAAACCCTCCTAGCTCCTATGGCTGTAGAAGCCCTC
This sequence comes from Podocnemis expansa, assembly GCA_007922195.1. NCBI lineage: Eukaryota > Metazoa > Chordata > Testudines > Podocnemididae > Podocnemis > Podocnemis expansa. Next base: position 3,565,042 of record ML682033.1, read on the forward strand.
TACATCAACATTACTCACAAAGATGGACTACAAGCCATCAGAAACAGTTTCCTGGATGATGACACAGCATACGTGGTAACTGAACTTTGTGACTTTGTCCTGATCCACAACTACTTCAGATTTGGGGATGATCTATACCTTCAAGTCAGTGGCACAGTTATGGATACCCACATGGCCTCATAGTATGCCAACATCTTTATGGCCGACTTAGAACATCACTTTCTCAAATCTCATCCACAATTGTCTCCCATTTACCTACGTTATATCGAAGACATTTTCATCATCAGGACCCACAAGAAAGAGTTGCTGGAAGAATTCCACCGAGACTTCAACAATTTCTACCTTACCATCAACCTCAGCCTGGATCAATCCACACAAGAAATCCACTTCTTGGACACTACAGCATGAATAAGGGATGGAAACATTAACCCCACCCTATACCGACAACCAACTGACCACAATCCATACCTACATGCCTCCAGCTTCCATCCAGGACACATTTACATGATCCATCATCTACAGCCAAGCCTTAAGGTACAAGCCAAGCTTAAGGCGCAACCAGATCTGCTCTGATCCCTCAGACAGAGATAAACACCTACAAGATCTCTATCAAGCATTCCTAAAATTACAGTACCCACCTGTGGGACTGAATAAAACAAATTGACAGAGCCAGATGGGTACCCAGGAGCTACCTATTACAGGACAGACCCAACAAAGAAAACAACAGAACACCATTGGTCATTACCTACAGTCTTCAGCTAAAATCCCTACAACACATCATCAAAGATCTCCAAACTATCCTAGAAGATAGTCCCACACTCTCTCAAGCCTTGGGAGGCAGGTCTATTTTTGCTTAAGGACAACCCCCAAACCTGAAGCAAATACTTACCAGCAACTTAACAACATACAACAAGAACACTTATACAGGAACCTACCCTTGCAACAAACACGGTTGCCAACTCTGCTTGCACATCGACTCCAGTGATACCATCACAGGTCCCAACCACATCAGCCACACCATCAGGGGATCATTTACCTGCACATCCTCTAATGTGGTATAAGCCATCATGTGCCAGCAATGCCTCTCTGCCATGTACATTGGCCAAACCGGACTGTCCTTGCGCAAAAGGATAAATTGATGCAAATCGGACATCAAAAATGGCAATATCCATAAAGCAGTAGGAGAACTGTTCAATCTTCCTGGACATTTAGTGACAGACTTGAAAGTTGCCATACTTCAACAAAGAAACTTCAGAAACAGCCTTCAGCCTGAAACTGCAGAGTTGGAGCTAATTTGCAAGCTTGACACAATCTTACTCGGTCTGAACAGGGACTTGAAATGTTTAACACATTATAAAAAGTGATAGTCTTTGGCTGTGTTTACACATAAACTGTTATCTCGAAATAAATTATTTTGAAATAAGTTAGTTTGAAATAAAATCCTTATTTTGAAATAACTTAAATCAAAATAAGAAAATGTTAATTTGAAATAAGGGTAAACCTCAAAGCGAAATAGCATGCCCTGTGTGTGGACATGCTATTTCGCTTCAGGAGAGGGGCAGCATGGGAGGTGTGGCAACATGGCCTCCTTGCTGGGCCGTGTCCCCACCCAATATATACAAAAAGGAAGGCACCCTGGGAAGGAGAAGGGCAAAAGTGTTACTTCAAAATAACATGTCCGAACGTCGTCATTTTGAAACAACCATTTCAAAACAATGGCTAATTTGATTGTATGCGAGGTTTTTACTGTTCTGAAAAGAAGTCCGTTATTTCAAAACGATGGGGTCCCGTCATTTTGAAATTGAAACTTCGTTTGGATGTGCCCGGCTTTATTTTGAAACAGTGGCTTCATTTTGAAATAAAACCCTGGTGTGGACATAGTCTTTGTTCATACATTCTCTCCCTTTAATCAACCGGTGTGAATGGGCCCCAGCTGCTCTGTGAACTGATTTTGCTAACACTTGCCCTCCTCCACCCTGGCATGTGTATATGTACCTCTCAACTGTAGTTTCCAATTCATGCATCTGACGAAGTGGGTTGGTGCCCACAAAAGCTTATGCTCAAAGAAATCTGTTAGTCTTTATAAGGTGCCACTGGACTTTCGTTTTTTTTGCTGTACATAGACTAACATGGCTACTCTGCTGGAATTAGGTCCAAGGAAGTGCACGTTCAGGGTTGGTTCGCTGGTTAGGATACTGTGGTAGGACTTAGGTTCAAATCCTAGTTGCGTCAGTTACTTCTTGTGTGACCATGGACAAGTCATGTAGACCCTCATTCTTGAAGATGTTTAGGCACCTCACACCCACTGAAGTCAGCTTAAGCTAAAGATCTAGACTCTCTAGCTGGGACTTATGTCCTCTGTGGACAGGGCTCACCTTAGGACGCATAACACACATTGAAAAGTGGGTTACGTTAGCATATCCTTACACACCTTTGAGTTCAATCTGCTTAAAGTTTGTTTACTTTGTAATGTTGTGGAGTCAAAATAGTTGTGGGAGTGTGAACTGGATTCCACTGTGCCTCACATAGCATGAACAAAACTGTCAGCTTGCTTCTCACTGCAGAACCCTTGTTACCAGTAAGGGGGGTGGGGGGAGAGTCAGAAAGAGCATAGCTCTGATTAGACTGTCAGCAAAAATTACTGATGCAAATTGCATTCCACATGCAACTTGTGGACAGAATGAATATGTTTTTGCCATGGACCTTGAGCCACTTATGTTATTTTTAATCATAGCACATGAAGCAAAAATCTCAGATGCTCATCATGTTTGAAAACCAGGCCTCATATTTAGGGGCCTAATGTTGGCAAATCATATTTGGAAATTTTGCCCAGTGTCTCCATGTCTCAGCTGTGGAACATCCATGGCAACAATTTCAAAGGATTTTGCAATACTCTTTTGTTGAAGGTGCTCTAGAAACGAAAGTTATCATTAGCATTATTTACAGAGACGCATGTTTAAAAAAAATCCATTGAATTGATATGGAGGGAACTAATGCAGTGATCTGACATTCCAGCCTGTCTGAATTCAATGGTAAGTGTTAAGTGCTCAGCAGTTTTGTCTGTGTGTGTGTGTGTGTGTGTGTGTGTGTGTGCGTGTGCGTGTGCGCGTGCGCGCATGCGCACCTCCAAATTGGAGTGTGTGACATTGAGACCTCATACACAGGGGCACAATGTCACTTCAGTTTGGCCCAGACAGAAAGTGGTCAGGTCATGACCCAGGTATTTCAGTACAGATTTAGAGCACAGGTGCTCAGTGATATTTAGGTGCCTAACTTCCATGGGAACTGGGTGTCTAAAAACCTTTGAAGATGAGTGGCTTGATGCTCAAGTTTAGGAGCCTACTTCTGAAAGATCCAGGGTTTTAAACTCATTTGTTCTATTACTTTTGTTTAAAAATGCATTTAATTATTTTAAATCTTCCATAAGTTCACTTTGCTCATCTTCATTTCTGAAGCCTTGTGTAGATTTTCACCATTCCATCCTGCTAATCCTTCCCCCACGTTTCTCTTCAGCTTTTGTAATACTTTTGTGGTCACTTACTCAGATCCCGCAATAGAGAAATAGGTCTCAAGAGGGGAAAACTCTAAGCAGCTACTGAAAGTTATTAAATGCTAGTGTGGAATAAATGGTTTTAATGGAAACAATGTGTTCTGATGGCCTATCTTGAAGTTCCTTTGAGATATGCTTGATGACTCCACTCTGACCTTGTGGAAAATAGCTTTCATTCCTCCCTTGTATTCTCCACTCAAAGAAAGGTGCCCATCATGTGTCAGCAACTAAGAGCTGATTGTGCTTCTGCAAATAAGAATTTGCACGTGATTCTGGAATGTTCTTTCAACATAAAATGGCAGCTTCAAAGATTGACATATTGGGAACACTCAGTACTTGGAAATACATTAGTGTTTAGCTGAATGAATCAAATAATAGACGATCTTTTTATTCTGTGTTTTTACAGGGCCTAGTAGAATATGTTCCAGGTCCCTTGCTAGGGTGCCTGGCTGCCAGGGTAATACTAAAGTTGTCCCTTTTAGACATGAGCAGTTAGTCAAAGCCTGGGGTCTGATCAGTCTCACTAATGAGTCTTGTCCACATGCTTAGGATTTAACTGATCTCCATATTGGGGTTAGGAAGGAATTTTCCCCCAGGTCAGCTTGACAAAGGCTCTGGGAGTTTTTTGCCTTCCTCTGTAGCATGGGGTATGACTTAAATGTTGGTGGATTCTCTGTACCTTAAATTTTTCAAATCTTGATTTGAGGAGCTTTAGTAACTTAGTCATAGTGAGAGGTTTATTGCAGAAGTGGGTAGATGAGGTTCTGTGATCTGCACTGTGCAGGAGATCAGACTAGATGATCATATTGCTCCCTTCTGACCTTAGAATCTATGGGTATGTCCACACATAGTCTTTAAATTGAAATAATGTTGACTATTTTGATTTAAAGCAGGGCAGGTCCCCAGTATGTTTCCTTATATTGAGATAAGGACCTCCCTTATCTTGCAATAAGGAAAGTCATTTTGATATAATAAAACTTTGTATTATATTAAAATGAAGGTTAAATTGAAATTGTTATTTTGAAATAACGCAGTAGGGATGTGTTATTTCGATTTAACTGTTATTTAAATTTAATATGTTTTGCCCTTCTTTTTCCCAGGATGCTTTCGTTTTTGTATATATTGGGTGCAGGAATTGCCCTTTTAGGGGGCCATGTTGCCACACCTCCCATGGTGCCCCTGTACTAATTTGAACTCGCAAGTCCTGTCCATAGACATGCTAGTTTGATTTGGTCTTCTAGTGGGCACCTGTTAAATCAGTTTCAGTTAAATAGCTTTAATCATTTTTATATTGATTTTATTAAATCAATTTAACTTAAATTGATTTAACCATGTACGTGTGGACATAGCCTACGAGTGTTCCGGATGTGAGTAGAAATTGGTGATGGTCAGATATTTCCTTCATGCAATTTTACTTGTTTTCAAAGACTGTACAGAATCCTGTGTCTCTGAACACAGAAGGAAATCAAACAGCAGGAAACACTTTCCTCTGTTTACAGGACCAATGGCACTCTATTCAGCTGGCACCCCAAATCAGAAACCTTGTTCCATGCTTCTTCTAGGGTCCTCAGCCATGTGCTTTTAACTGCGTTATCATGGTGTCTCTTACTCCATCTGCTCTTGGCTGAACTCAGTTTCCGAGAGATATTTCTCTCCCCTTCACCCCACACTTACTGAAAACAACAGTAAAGCTAACGCTCCTGAACATTTTTGTGGGCGTTTGCTTCCATTTATATTAATTGAACGGTGAATTCACACCCAGTAATCTCAATGGGACTTTAACCCAATCTGCAACAAGATTTCACACAGGTCATAAAAACAATAATGCTACTTCTTAGACAATGGGAGCCCTATATTGATTACAATCATCACAGCACTAATGTGTTTACAAGTTAAAGTGATGAACAATTTTTGTTTGGAAAATGTTTGCCTTTTGAATTGTGGGACATTTCATGGCTTTCCATGGTAAATCAATGGCAAAATGTTACCAAAAAACCCACTGAAAATGAGCATAAGTTCAACTTTCATTTTGAGCGTTGTTTTTGAAAACCATCTTTAGCTTAATAAAGGCGAGTTTTCCTCAAGTACAAGTTATTTTCCACTGAACATGTATACATGTTTAATTTAAGTAGTAATAGCTCCATAGCATCTGGAGAATCCAGTCAAAATCAGGGTCTCACTGAGGTTATGGTTTCATTGCAGAGTTAGTGTGGAGGATCACACCTTGGTCTCAGTGCCCAAGTTAGCTAACCTGGCTGTGACTAATTACGCTGCAAAACCACACTCAAGTCACTGTGTCCTCATTGGTGCTCCACTCTTTGTGTGTCAGTTTTTAGGACTTTTGGGAGTGCATCCCACAGTTGTTTGTCTTGCAAAGAAGAACCGCTCTATGATTCCTTCCCTATGAATTGTGGGAAAACTTGCCCATACTTCTGGGAATATAGCAGGTATTGTGAGAAGGCAATGGAGGACTCTCAACATTTGAATGATTTAACCTATGTCCTCACTCGAAAGTGAGCAAGTGGAATGAAAGTAGAAATACGGCTCTAACCCAGTGGTTCTCAACATTTTGCAGGTCATGACACACTTGGCGGCGTGTTGTAACTCTACAGGACACAGCAGCCCACCTACCAGGTGAGATCCAATCATCTCTCTGGCTTTCCGTGACATACTTACCATTGTATGGAGATACAGTAATGTGTCCTGACACAGCTGCCGAGACCAGCTGCTCTAAGTCATGGTCCCAATGGGTCACAAGCTGAAAGTGCTATCAAACTCAGGTGAAAGGTTTGTATGTTTGGGCAAGAAAGGGGTTAGGAACAACCTCTGAGTAAAAGCAAGGGCTAGTTCTTCAGTGAAGGTGCACCCTTAAGGCTTACCCACTGTGGTAGCGAGAAATAGACCTTGTCTCATAGAATTTAGACTGAACAGTCTAAGGTATGGTCTACACCTAAATATTAGGTCACCTGGCTATACTGTGAAAAATTTCACACCTCATGCAAGGTACTTAGGTCAACACTAACTCCTACTGTACACACCACTAGGTCAATGGAAGAATTCTTCTGTCCACTTAGCTACTACCTCACTGAGATGGACTACCAACCTATATTGAAAAATGATATTGAAAAACTCCTTCCACAAGTGAAAAACACATCTACACTACAGCAGCCCAGTAGCTGCTATAGTATGGATGACGTGTGTGTGATGGGAGAAGGAAGTAATATCCTCATTTTACAAGCACAGGGAGGTTATGTGAGTTGCCTGACATCATAAAGGAAGCCTGAAGCAGAACCCAAGATCTCCTGAACATCAGGCAGCTCTTAACCAACAGTTCTTAAGTAGGCCCTGTAATTGCAGTATGATTAAATAATATAAAATCTGATGTAATATATACCGTCTCAACTTAATAGCTATACAAACGAACAGCAATGTAAGTCACAAGCAGAGTCCCATTAAAAGTAATCAAAGTTTGGGTGGGGGATGAAAAATGGAAGGTGGTGATTGAATGCCAAAAGAAAATACTCTCTTGTTTGGACATAATCGTTTTTCTGACAAAGCCCAACGGTGTTCTCTCTCATTTCTCAACTTTTCTCCGATAAGTGAAACTAGTTTAGACCTATCTTAAGAGCAAATGTTCTCTAAGCTCTGTTCATTCCTTATATCCTTGTACGTTAATCATTAAATATAATTAATTAGAGCCTCTTGTAATTAACTTGGAAAGAATAATTATACCAGGGAATGAGCTTGTAACCACATCACATCTGAAATTAAAATAAAACTCTAAATAAAAGAAATAACTGCTGTAAGGAATTAGATGAGTAACAATGTTCGATTTGCTCCCCTGGAGCTGTGGTATACACTCAGTGTAGTTCATGTGGGCGCATGCACACACACACACACACACACACACACACACACACACACCCCTTGAACTCTGCCAGACTCCTTCCTGGCTCAGGTGAGGCGGTTGGGCGGCATGGGTGCTTTAAAGCCATTTCTTCTACCCCCATCAATGGGGATGCTGGGGGCTGGTTTGAGCCTCTCCTAGAATAAATTAGAACAGCCCCTGGGCTGTTCTAACATATACTGATTCGTAATGGCTCTTGAGCAGCTATTATGCTGACGAGATTGCTGAAGTGCAGGGTGGGGGGGAGTTGAGAATGAGTGGCAGAGAACTGCTTCCACTCACTTTCCATCAGATGAGGGTTCCCTCACTTTACAGAAATACTTAAATGCCATAAGAGGATAGCTCAATGGCTCCTGGAGTCATTGGAGTTGCAGAGAACTTTTTGCCATGATCTTCCTCCTGAGTCCAGCTTTGTGGTGCAATGGTTAAGAGTAAAAAAAGACTGTAAGTTAAACCTTGCATAGAATGTCAGGTAGTTATTTCTTTGGCTCATGTAAGCTAAGCAGAGTTAGGCCTAGCTAACTCTTTGAATAGGAGAATTTTAAAGAAAACACAGGTCTAGGCTGGGCAAACAATGGATTTTTTCAAGTTTGTTCATCAAATCAAAAGGCACAAATTTTGTTTGTATTAATTCAGGCAAAATTGAAGAGGAATGTTTTAGATTGAGTTTTTGTTTTAATTTTGGGTTTGCATAGGACTTGGCGTTATCCTTTTTATCCATGTGAACAGAGTATTTCAACTTTTTCCAAACAAAACCATTTGATTCTTTCAAAAAAAATTTCCCCCCAACTGAAATGATTCATCAGACATGACCATAATTTAGGAAATAGTTTTGGGCATGGAAAGATGCATTTTTCAGTGAAAAAACAATATTTAATTTTTTTCTTTTGTCCAGTTCTAAAGTCAAGGTTTAATAAGGGTCTTTCTAGAGCCAGCATTCTTCTCTTTGGGTCAGTTCTGGTCAAATATAGTCGGGTTTGTCTACACTGGAGTCTTAGATTGAATTAAGGAAGCTTAAGTCAACTTACAGACCCCTGAGGCCATGCTGGGCTTTTATCAAGTCAACTTAAGTGCTTCCTTAAGTCGACTTAATGACACCATCTCTTAAGGCTGACTTAATGCTTGAATTGACCTTGTTAAGTCAACTTATGCGAGCATAGACAGGGAATAGCACTTCAGTTGACTTAAGTGGCCTCCAGGCTCCCTCCCAGAGTTCCTGGCCACCAGGAAAGGTCTGCCTAGCACTTGTCAGTGTGAATGCAGACAGTTGACAGGAGCTTCCAGTGTAGATGCTCTATGTCGACTTAACAAGGTTGACTTAAAGTCAATCATGTGAAGTCAGTTTAACAGAAACTCCAGTGTAGACATACCCCTAGTGGTTCTTGCTTTATTAGGCCAAGTAGAGGAGTAAAGTAAATTTAACTCATTTACCACCCACTCACTCCCACCAGAAGTTAAATAATACAATTGCTTCCTTATATTTACCAAAAAGTCTGCCACCTTTACTCCTGCTGAGTAGTAGCTTACAGAGCAAGCAGCAAAACTCCACGGAAATCACTTTCCTGTGACTGCGCTGATTCTGCAGGCCTAGCAGGAGTGTTAACCATATGAGCACATGTCAAATGGGGGGACTATCAGGTCCAGATCAAGGTCCTGGACTGCCCACCCTTTTTGTTCCTCCCATCTGCCCCACTGCTGCGGTGTGGCTGCAGAGGGGACATGGGCCACACTGCTGCTTGGCAGCTGAGGAGGGGGAGGCTGTTGGAGGCTGGGGAGGGGTGGGTCAGAGGCTGTGGTCCTGCTGTCCCATTCCCAGGCTGGCTGGTGAGGCAGGCAGGCTGAAGGTGAATGGCAGCTCACCACGCAGGCCCGGGAGGCTAGAACCAATTTTTGGGGGGGCCGCAGGGCCCCCCGTTAGGCTGGGGCCAGGCCTGCAGCCCCTAGAGCCCCTGCCTTAATTTAGCCCTGGGGACTATTGACACGAGTGGGTTTATTAGAGTGGTAGAGTACGACTTGATGGGAGTAAGGGTGAGAGAACAGGGCTCCTGGGTTTTGATCCAGCACTCACAGAAGTCAATGAGAATCTGTCCTGGACTTGAGGGATGGAAGAAGGAAAAGAATTGAATGAGCTGTTTCTTGGGTGTGCCGATCCTGCTAGGCTGATGGAAGTAAAATGTTAATATTAATTACTAAAGCTGGTAATTATAGCTCTGGCCACCAAGAAGGCAATGTGTTTTATTGGTTCTCAACCTTTGGAGCTCAGACTCCATTTATAAATGCTCATGACCCATTATGGTCCAGTAAATAGTCTTGGGGTGGAGATCCTGGGTTGGTTTCAATCAAAACCAGCCCTCTGGGCAGCTGGGTCCTGCCCTAAGTAGGTAGCTTCTGCATCTCCTGTGCTGTGAGGCTTGCTGGGCTTGGATCTCCACTCTGAGAGTTGTAACATCTGGGGAAGTGGCACTAGTCAGCTTTGTCTCTGCCCCCGATGAGGTCAATTTGGTTGAGTGACATAGTTACCTGGCTCATGGGGTTGCAGGGTCACTGATCCATCATGAGCTACCAGCACTGGCATTGTCACGGTGGCTAGGCCAAACCTGAGCAGTGCTGGGACTTCAGAGATTGCAGTGCCGGGAGGTGAGCCGTTCTTTGGTAGATTCAGGTGACCCACATTTGGGTCCCCACCCATGAGCTGAGAAACCTTAATCTAGCGGTAGGTTCTCTTCACAGCTGCACCACAGACCTGCTGTAAGAGCATGGGGAAGCCACTTCCCTCCTATTTCTCCCCACCCAGTCTGTCATGTCTGTTTGAATTGTAAACTCCTTGGGGGGGCAGCCACTGAACGATGTGTTTGTACAGCTCCCAACCCAACAGGGCCCTCGGAGCCTTCAGGCACCAGTACGACGTAAGTAAATAAGAAGCCGAGCAAGCAGCTGCTGGTTTTCCCTGAGTCTCTTTTTATGGTGAGAGCTGCACTTTAAACATTAGTGGGAGGCTGTTCTAAGCAGTCAAGATTAATTAATCACTCAGAGTTTATTCAATTTTATTTCTCATTTCATTCATTTTGCAGAAGGAATTTCCAAGCCTTTTTTTCCTCCCAAATTCACTTTTCCCCCTTTGCAAACAGACTATACTTTTGCTTTGTTGTTCTTCATCACCTAGGCACAGACTTTTAAACATTTCCTCTTCACATTTTTGTGGTCGATTTTCAAGTGGACAGAGCGGGGGAGGAGAGGATGCAACAGAAGCTGCTGCAATGAAAGATGGGATTGTTTGGTAGCGAAGCCACCTGGTTACTATGATTCCAGTGAGTGGAGATAGATAATGGGGCATCTCAATGAGAAATGCTCCTTTTCTTTTCTGGGAGTCATGAGCTGGAAGACTAAAGGATATTGAAATGTCACCTTAGTTAATATCCACACTGTCCCATGCATGCTATTCTTAGGGCCCAACTAAGCACTAATACTCCCAATTGGCTCTGTAGACAGGTAGATCACTGAGATATTTGCCTCTTTCTGCAGCTGTTCTAGGCTCAAAATGAATAGAAATTTCTGTGTATGAAGTAGCTTCAAGACATTTGTCCCTCGGCTCCAAAAATACTAGTCCCTGGCCAAATGGGCAAACAAATACTAATTCTGCAGGGTTGCTTTTTTGCTTTCTATGGCAAATCTCCCCCTGATGCCACTGTGAGCGGGATTAAGCACCATGGCCCTGGTTGTTTGATGTGGTGCATGTGGATAGACTTCTCTCAGTCTTGCATAGCTGCTTCCCTGAAGCGAGCCTTGGGCGGATTCAGAGACTTGTTCATGCACCTCATTTTGCAGGATTGGGGACTGCATTTGCAAAGCACTTTGGGATCCTTTGTAAACAATGCTGTACAAATATTCTCAGACAAAAATCACTAAAAGCATGGTTGAATGGATCAGCTACTTTTCATAATATTCCACACCTTTAAAACAGGAATTCTTGTTAAGTATTTAACATTTGCATTGCAGTAGCAGCTAAGGACCAAGCAAGTCGTCCCTACTGTGCTAGATTCTGTACAAACATAGAAGAAAAAGAGATCTTTCAGCTCTACTCTACCCAGATTAGGCCTCAGATGGAGTATTGTGTCCAGGTCTGGGTACCTCATTTCAGGAAAGATATGGAGAAAATGGAGAAAGTTCAGTGAAGAGCAACAAAAATGATTAAAGGTCTGGAACACTTAACTTATGAGGGAAGATTGCAAAAATTGGGTTTGTTTAGTTTGAAAAAGAGGACACTGAGAAGGGACATAACAGTTTTTGAGTGCCTAAAAGGTTGTTATGAGGAGGAGGGAGAAAAACTGCCAATGATAGGACAAGAAACAATGGTCTTAAATTACAGCAAGGAAGGTTTAGGTTAGACATTAAGAAAAAATTCCTATCTGTCACCGGGATTAACCACTGGAATAAGTTGCCTAGGCAGGTTGTGAAATCTGTATCATTGGAAGTGTTTAAAAGAAGGTTACACAAGCACCTGTCAGGGATGGTTTAAGAGGGTACTTGGTCCTGCCGTGAGTGCAGGAGACTGGACTTGATCTCCCATGGTGTTTTCCAGTTTATATGATTCTATGCTCCAGCTAGTGCCTCGTTGTAATCCTTCATTATTCACGATGGGCTTGATCCTGTCTCATTCTAGCGATTGGGAGATCATCCTGGATCAGGCACTACTACACTATCAAATTTAAACTGGGAAATTGTGTGTGCAGGGGATGTTTGAAAATGAGGGTCCTACTGCAAAACTAGCTTCAAAATCAACTATGGAGCAACTGTTGCTCCTCTGTTATTCTGATCTCTCCCCGTTGGAAATCAAGATGAACTCTAGTGAAATCAATAGAGTAACACTGGTGTGTGTGATCTGAATCAGGCCCATTCTTAGGTAAAAGGAATGCAAAGTTTAAGCAAACACATGCAAATATAACACATAGAGACACACATGGCCAGACTTGGGAGAGGGAAGTAATGTTATAATGGTGTCGTTTTTTTCAGGCTATACTGCAAAGAATACACACTTTAAAAATGTAGGTTAGCAGCAGCTTCCATTTTGGAAAGAATTCCTCTTCAGAGTAGTTTAGTCTTTGGTCCAGCACCCTGAAGGGGCCAATATGAATCTCTGACACAAACAGCTGCTTTACTTACATGCATGCTGAACCTAAAATAAATATACTGACGAGAGATGGTGAGAAATATCTTTCCTGTGAGTTACTGAAAACCCAGTTTTATATTTATTTTCCCTTTTGTGTTTTACACCAGCAATTCTGCAGAGATTTTCAGAAATTAATCTTAGCTAGGGCATAGCCTGGCAAATGAAGCTTGTGGACATGGCTTTCATTCACTACGGCAAATGAGAATCGGGCTTCCTATATCTAAATTAGGATTCAGTTGACCAAACTTTCAAATAGGAAACTGACTCCAGAATAATGGCCCTTCAGCTAGGACCTGACCCAAAACCTATTGACGTCAATAGGAGTTTTGCTCCTGATGTAACGGGAGATTTGACTGAGTAAAGATGGCAGGATAGGGCCCACCTGAGTACCTGAGGTGTGACTGTCTAATGTATCAATACACAGTGAGCCAGGATAATTTCTATAGAGGTTTGTATCTTTTCATACACCAGGCCAGCAGTGTTAAAGGGGCTGGATTTTGGAAAGGAAGTGCTCCTCACTGTGAAGAGGGTTCTCTGATCCAGAGTAGCTGACAATCCCTGGGGATTATTCATGCTATTCACTTCTCAGTGCCTTTTTACCTGAGGATCTCAAAGCATTTTACAAATGGTAAGTGGGGGCTTTCTGAAATCACTCAGCAGTGGCTTATCTTTGTTCCCACTGAAGTTAAAGGGGGCTTTACCACTGCCTTCAATGAGAGCAGAGATCGGTCAGTACCAAGCCATGCTTTAAAAATAATAAAAAATCACACTGTAAAGTCTAAATTGTGCACTTGTTTTACTCAGCTGAGCAAAGACAATTATTAATTCACCCCTCTCCACCAGTTCTTTCAAAACCCTGACTCAGGCTGCCTTAGTTAAGACTCTGGAGAAGTTCTCAGCCTTGCAAGGAGGTTACATGACCTGCTGTAATGAGTAAAAAATAGTCAATTGAATAACAGCTCAAGACTTCTAAGAAAAGCTACAGAATTGGAATTCATATGCAAATTTGACAGTGTTTCTTCAGGGTTATAAGGACTTTGGTGATTTGACCTCATCTTCCTCTATATGCTGTTCCCTAGTGTTTGAATCTTAACAACTGCTTTGATTTGCTGTAACAGTCTGACCTGATCCTATGACTTACACTTTCCTGCATTTATTTTCCTCCCATTCTGTAAGTTCCTCCACCTTCAAAGCATCTGACAAAGTGGGATTTTCTCCCATGACAGCTCATGTGATAAATAAATGTTAGTCTTTAAAAGTGCCACAGGACTCCTTGTTTGTTATGGAAGTAAATATGGCTCATTGGATGGGACTGTAAATTATGGTAGTACTTTGCTCTTTATACTATCAGGCAGGTCTGTAAGACCAGTAAAGAAATATTTACTAAGCCAGTCTTACACTGGGTGTGCAAAAAGGCACATAAAACTATACTGAGATCCACATATGGGCATAAGCATAGAAAAAACATTGGCGAGAGGTACGGTCAGGGATGGTCTATTATGTAGTCCTGCCATAAGTGTAGGAGATTGGACTACATTACCCCTCGCCCAGTACTATGAATATATGGATAGGAGAACCCCAGTTAGGCCCTTGGGCAGAGAGCTATTGAAATAATCAGAGCAGTGTGCAATGTAATTGCACTGTCCTTGTAGTGTGTAGCCACTCTGCTTTTTAATGACAGCTTCTATGAAAAAATCTTTTCTCCTCAGTTCTTGTTGTTTCTGATACTCGCCCTGACCAAATCTGAGCTATCCCAGACTGGAATCCTTGCTGTGACAGCCGTTCAGTTTTTGTAGAATCATAGCACTGTAAAAGCTAGAAGGGACCTTGAACGGTCATTTAGTTCTTCCCTGGGGTTCAGGCAAGATGAATGGAAGGATGAAGACATGAGGAAACTGCCCACACTTGTGTCGTTTTGAGCCTTTGAGTCTGTCTTGCAGCAGGCTTCTGCCAGAAGAAGAAATCCTTAACTGCAAATCACGCCTGAGTGCCGTGACTAATCTAAATTCTCATGCCATGTCACTCATCCCTAGTCAATTTGGTAGCAGCAGGTCTTAGGAATGTTACAGCCCTCTTGATTTCAGGAAAGCATGATGAAAAATAACCACCACTGATTTTTGCTCTTTTTGTCAAATTGAGGGATCCCTCTCAGTCATGTTGCCTGTTTCCCAAGCCCACCCTGCCCTCATTTTTGGCAATGGTACAAGTGAGTCAGATCTCTCCCACCTGCGCACTAGTCTGTGACCATGATATCCCTTTCAGTTTCATTCAGTTGAGTAGAGTGTGGGCTGTTCTAATTCTCCATCTACCATTCACAGTCCTGGGTTTGGACGAGAGGTGGGCAAATCCATGGGTCATACTGTTTTTTTTCATAGCTATGTCACTTAGGTTTTTATTTTATAAAGGAAGAATTGAGCCCAAAAGTTGTTAAGCACAACATCCTATTTTACTGAAACACCTCAAAGATCAGGAGAAGGAGTGAGTGTTGAAAAAATGGTCCCAGTTTTGACCATCTCAGTTTCAGACTGGCAGAGGCCTCTTTGGTTTCGTGTCACTTAAAACACATGGCTCAGTCCAGTAATATACTTGAGCATGCGCCTAACTGGAAACACATAAGTCATGCCTTTGTTTTAGGGTCACTGGGAGTATTCATTAGGACAGCGCTCAAGTACCTTGTTGAATCAGAGCCCTAGAAAGTATCATTGAGCAGCGGCTAAGTGCCGTCAGTGGGATGTCTGGGTGGAAAGCCTGACTCAGTGCCTACTCAATGGAAGTCAATGGAAAGACATCTGTTTATTCTTGTAGGCTTTGGTTTAGGCAATGAATAAGGATTGGAGATTTGATCAGTCATTACTCCTTACATCTGGGGATCTCAAGTGAGTGCCCTGTTGTTAGCACCTAAGTGAGGATTTTAAAAAACAAAGGGAACTGACAGTTAGGTTACTAAATCCATATTAGTAATTAATGGCCAGGTTTTCAGAAGTGGTCAGTCCAGAAGAACTTTAGCATTATGAACACCATAATTACCAACTGACCGGTCATACACACTTAGAACTGGAAATATGCAATCAGGCAGCAGCAGAGACAAAAAGAAAGGGAAAAAATAACAAGCAAATGCAGCATAGTACTGTGTTAAACATAAACTATTAAAAAATAAGTGACAGTTAAAAAAGAGATTTGGCAAGGTAAGGAAACTGTTTCCATATTTTCCTTCTGCAGAGTAAAGTTTCAAAGTTTCCAAAGGGATAGCCATGTTAGTCTAGTCCAGTAAAAAAACAACAAGCAGTTGTGTGGCACTTTAAGACTAACAGATTTATTTTTTGCATGAGCTTTCGTGGGAGAAGATCCCACTTCCTCAGATGCTTATCTTAAGTCAATGTTCAGTTGTAAACTTTTGAAAGACTAACGAGAATGTTTTGTTCAGAGTTACGCACAACCTTTACTCCTGAGGTGTTTTGTAAATCTGAGGTTCAATCATATTTTTCTCCTTGGGAGTTGCTCAGTGCTGAGGACTTTTAAACATCAGGGCACAATTGGTCCAATTTTTAAAAACGTACCATTCAGTAGCTCCCCAGAAGTTACCAAAGTCTTGTCTGCAGTGGAGTTTACAGGAGAGCCTTAGGGTTCACATCCTACTCTTAGCCTATCATTTACACCTTAAAGGCACTCAGTGCTGACTGAGCTCTGCTCCCATTGAAGTCGTTGGCATAATTCCCACTGACTTCTGCGAGAGCGGAGTTAGGCCTATGCTCCGTGCTTTTAACAATCACACCCTGGGAATGTAATGTTAGATCCCCATTTCTGAACATCTCCTGAATCTTTTCTATTGATAGACAATAGACAAAAAACCCCAAAACCAAAACAAAAGAACTATTCAGCAATGGCAAGAATTTAAAACTGATAAACAATACAAAACCCAGATGCTCAGTGGAGAAACAGCATATGGTGCACATAAATGGAAGTCTGTTGGTGATCTTCTCATAAGGCGAGTACTGTGGATTGTGGCTTTGTGGGCAAGGACTGTGCCATGCTCATCATTATTATTTGATCTGCCTCCTGTAACAAGATTACCGTCCTGAACATGGTCCTTTCTTTGCTTAATTGGTAACACACTCTAGTCTTTGTCTCTGCGGTTCAGAAGATGTCACTTCAGTTAAACTCCTCTGATGCAGTGAGATGCTCTGACTCCAGACAGTTTCCTCTTGGATGGAATGTAACAGAGGAGAAATCAGCTTAAATGTAATAATTCTCTGTTGAACCATTTGGTAGCAATCATTTAATGCAAGAAGTCGAGACTGTATTGATAGGAATCTGCCACAGAATTGTAGACGGGTAAGACTGGAAGGGTCCTTTTTAGGTCATCTAGTCCAGTCCCATGGACTCAAAGCAGAATGACACAATAACTAGGCCATTCCCAACAGATGTTTATCTAACCTGTTCCTAAAAACCTCCAATGATGGCAATTCCGCAAGCTCCCTAGGCAATTTTTTCCAGTGTTTAACTGCCCTGTTGGTTAGGAAATTTTTCCTAATATGCAACCTAAACATCCCTTGCTGCAATTTAAGCCCATTGCTTTCTAGCTGGCCAAAGAGAATGTTTTTTCACCCTCCTCCTTGCAAGCCTTTTGTTAGCTTTTTTAAAACTGTCATCAGTTAGCCCCAGAAATCCTCTGGCTGTCAATGGGATTAGAGAGGTGGAGAGACAGTCTGAGCAGGAGTTGGCTCTACCTGTTATTAATAGAGATAAACTCAAGCTATAAGATTTGAGTCAAAATCTACTAAAATTTGACCCATGGGTTTGGGTTCAGCCTTTTGTACAAATACAGGTTATTTGTGTGGTGTGGATAATTGCACTTTTCGGATAGTCAGCAAAAGAAACAAGGAGTCCCATGGCACTCACAGGACTCCTTGCCTCTTTTGCTGAACTAGACTAACACAGCTGCCCCTTTGGCACTTTGGATAGTCAGTGCTGGAACTGAGGTCTTAATTTCCCTCCCTCCATAGCAAATGACCAGGTTGTGACTTACCCTAACATGACCTTACAAATGGATATGGGGCAGTAAGAGGTCTTTGTCCTCTATGGCTATGTGGGGCTTCCTGCACTGCAGGTCCAAATAGAGAGTGGAGGAATAAATGGCAAAGGCTGTGAGCCTGACATGCTCCTTCCTACAAGCAAGTGGGAGGGGAGAGCACAAGGAAAGGTTGCAAGTTGGCTAAGCAAAGCGTCCACCCGGCTCCCACCCCACAGTGAGGCAGAGAGAAAGGTGCAGGTGGTGGTAAATTACTTTCCTTCTGAAGCAAAAAAGAGGGGAGGAAATGTGAGATGCAATTTCTTCTCAAAGTTTCTTTGCAATAGGAGCAACTTTACAGGGCAAAGTCATGTAGCTCCATCTTGCTCTAGGAAAGTTTCCAGTCCAGGATTTTGCTTTGGGATCATCTCTAGCTTTTGATGAGAGCAGGTTTTTATGACTGAATTGTAAACATCATTAAAGAAAGCTTACACAAGTGCTGCCAATTAAACCTTAAGAGCCAGGTCTCCTCCCATTGAAGTCAGTAGGAAAACGCCCATTAACTTCTATAGATTTGTATGCAGATTGCTCTTATGTGGGCTTTAAGGTGGGGTTTGCAATGGGGCAGTGTTCCTGGTGACTGCTGCACTGGGGAAGGTCCAAGGTCCAAGTGGGAGCACAGAGAAAGTTACAGGGTCTTGCTCCACTCTGGCAGGCTAAAGAGTACTTGAAAATAACCAAGAATCAAGTCCTTCAGCATTAAAAACAAAATTCTCAAATGATGCAAATTGGTGTAACACCAATAGAGCTTGAGGATTTACAACAGCTCAGGATCTGGCTCTACAATTATAAAAAAAGAAAGGATAAAATACCATTTTCACCTTCCATTTTTAAAACAGTTATTAGGTAGTTTTACACAGAACGTTGGGTGTACAGAACTCTAGAAAAACGTTAAGTGATGTTATATCAACCTGACTGTGAGCAGGAGGGCTGAAAGGGGCTTCACCCACTCCTATTTCGCTACCTGACTGAGTCAGGGCTATGGCAATTTAGCTTTCTGTAAGCATGAATGCCACAAGCAACACTAGGTTCAGAAATGCTAGACTTTTGTTTCAAAGACAACTCAGTTTACTTACTCAGGGAAGTGCTTCTTATGGTTTTATTTACAGACTGAGGTGTGTAGGGTATGAATCAGAGACAAGCTCACCAGCTGCTGTGGTCTTAGCAAGTGTGAAGAACTCTCTTTGGCTCTTCTGGTAGCAGTGGTGACAAAGGACCACATGAATCTTGGTGCCTAACCTCCAGACAGAAAGTTCGGTTGTCTGATGAATTGATTGATTGACTGTTAGGCCACGTCTGTACTTCCCAAACTTAGCTTGAATTTGTTAATTTGAACTAATAAGTCGGAATGTAGTTTGAACTACATTTGAACTTATTAGTTCAAATTAACAATATGGACTAAGTCAAATTACAGTTAACTCAACTTAACCCACTTCATTAATTTGAACTAACTGCCCTTAGTTCTAACTAACAAAGTGGACTTAAATGTCCACACCGTAACAAGTTCGAACTAAGGATTAAGCTAAGGGCTTAGTTCGACCTAAAGGGCAGGTCTTACTATTTAAACTAAGCTTTCATTAGTTCGAATTAAGGTGTTCCTTAAGTCGAACTAATGAAAGCCTAGTGTAGACAGGGACTAAGTTAGTTTGAATTAAGCCTCCTTAATTCAAACTAATTTGCAAGTGTGGACATAGGCTTAGTGTCCTGATGCATGGTACTAGGGTATTGGATGTAACCTTTTCTCCCATTTGGTTGATCTGAGCTGGTAGATTCAACCAATTCTTCATTTTTCATGTGAAGGGAGACTATCTCACCAGGAGCTGTACAGTTGTAACCAACAGCAGAATTTAGCCTTTTGAAGTATAAATCTACCCTGAAAGGCGACTTTTTTTCCTTTTAAACAGCCGCTTGGTGGGATCCCATTTCTGTTCTCTTCCAATGATATAGGATGAAAACTGCTCAATATCCAGGTCATTTTTTTCTAAATTAGCCCTGTGGACTCAGACTGCAATCTGAACAGCAATCTGGGTTCTTTCTGGTTTATGCAACTGGAGTTTAATGATCAATTTCTGCTGACGATACACAAAGCAGAAGAGACTCTGATTCATTCTCCCAAGTTTCATTGGATCTGCAGGACTAACGGGTAAAATTTAAAAGTAGTACAAACACATCTTATTCAGTGCTGCTGGCAGAAAAAGACAAATAACCACTCATGGAGTAGGTTCATTGAAAAAAGAGAAGCCATTATTACACAGATGTTTTAGTTAGTCTGGTCCTGCTTTGTGCAGAGGGTTGGCCTTGATGAGCTGCTGGAGTCTTTTCCTGCCCTAATATTCTATGATTCTAGGTGAGTTTTCAAAGAGATCCACACGAGAATTAAGTTGCTATGAAAAGTGTTGTGAAAGAGCATCTCCACTTCCATTTGTTGCTCCCTAATTTAATTTTTATCAACTTTTCACAGAATGAAGAAATTGCATTTAAATATATGACATTGCTTAACAACTTAGGGTGCCATGCAAAGTCACACTGCATAGTATCTTATTATCACAGGGGGCTGAACAACAGAAATCCCTTCCTGTGGAAAGTTTCACATTCTTAAAAAAAAAAAAAGTCACCCACAAATCAGGATGAAAAGTCAAAACTGTGAAAATTTTCACAGGACGGGATGGCCAGAAATTTCATTTCAGGCGAATCAAAATACTTCGTGTCTGCTTGCCTTGAAGGATCCCACTAATTTCATGTTCTGCCTGCAGGCAGGCTAGCAAAGGTAAGGGTGCTCTGCCTCGTCCACAGCCTGACTCCTGGAGAGGGAGAAACAGAAAAGGGGGCTCAGCCTGTAGGAGACCTCCTGGAAGGCCCTTGTCAGGCTGTCAAGTAAAATTGACAGGAGGACTCATTTTGATTTTCCCGGCAGAAAATTTAATTTTTTTGGCAAGGTTGAAATTCTCTTGTGGACAATTTTGATTTTGCAAGACAGGTGAGGCTTTCTGACATGGCCAGGCTGTTGGGCACCCCATGCTGAGGCCAGGCATATATAGCTACAATGCAAGATGGTGCCTACAGAGTCTTATAGTTTAGATCTGAGGACTCTGCCTCATCTGGGAGGCCTTTTGCTGATTAGGAGTGATGAATTTTAAGGAGACAGCACCACAATATACTACAATGGGTAGAAAATCATTCCAGCAGAAAATCATTCCAATGCACACACCCATGCACATGTACATACACACATATTGGTTATGTCTACACGGGCCAATTAGTCTGGATTAAGCAATTGCTTAGTTCAAACTAGGCAAAGCTTAGTTTGAACTAGTTAGTTCTAACAGTAAGTTTGAACGGAGTGCTTAGTTTGAACTCGTGATGCAGTCATGCTAGTTTGAACTTAAAAAGTCGGAACTATGAGGTTAGTTCAAACTAGTTGCACTGACTAGTTTGAACTAACTTTTGAGTTCGAACCAAGCCACGTAGCTAGTTTGAACTAAAAAGCCACAGTTAGCCTGAACTAGCTCAAGGCTAGTTTGGACTAAACTTGGACTTATTTAGTTCAGACTTGCAAGTCTGAACTAAATAAGTAGATGGAGACATAGCCACTGATTTTAAAGTTCCAACGGGGTAGCTGGGTTAGTCTAGTTCAGCAAAACAAACAACGAGTTTTGGTGGCACTTTTAAAGACTAACAAATTAATTTATCACATGAGCTTTCATGAGAGAAAATCCCTCTTCTTTAGACACTTGAAGATGGGGAAATTACAGAATGGGAGAAAAAGAAATGCAGGGGATCAAGTCAGACTGTTACAGCAAATCAAAGCCGTTTAAATTCAAACAGGCGGACGTGTGGTAAGATATGACTCAGTGTGAATCACAGGCCTAGTCTACATTTAAGGGCTTTTTGGTGGCAGTTGACCACCAGTTATGAAACGAATATAAAATTCCTTGCATAACTGGCAACGATCTTGTAAGCTGCCAGTACACAGCAGGGAAAAGCTGACCACAAATCCCCTGTGGTTGGCTTTCCCCTATGCCCACTGACCATCAAGACTTCCAGGGTCAACGTCCAGGAGTGGCACAGCAAGTTCAGTTTCACTGTGAACCACTCCCGGAAAGCTGAGCTGACAGTGGCAAATTTTCTGCTGTCAGTCTAGACGTACCCAAAGTATCAGAATCAAGCCCTCTAAATGGATAATGATTCAAGTACTGCAGCAGTGGTTCTTTGCTTTAATGGGAAATTAGACTCAGTCAGTATGCACAACTTGGCTTTTTATGGGCCTGATTCTGCCCCAATGGACCCTATCCAGCTGCTCCTTCTAGTCTATGTGACTGTTTCCTATGGCTTTAATGAGAGTTGAACTGGAGTGTAAATCAATACCTTTATTCTTTGAAATGCTTTGCAATGCAACTGTCTCTGTTAGGCACAAATACCAAATCTACTCAGTAGGTCTATTCCGGCTCTCACTGAAGTCAATATAAGGTTTACCGTTAATGTCAATAGGGGAAGGCTGGTTGTTTGTGCCTTGATTGTT
Organism: Podocnemis expansa; assembly: GCA_007922195.1. Classification (NCBI taxonomy): domain Eukaryota; kingdom Metazoa; phylum Chordata; order Testudines; family Podocnemididae; genus Podocnemis; species Podocnemis expansa. Next base: position 3,587,253 of record ML682033.1, read on the forward strand.
AAATAACCCAGTCTGTTTTTAGGGATAGTTCATTTCAGGTAACTGCTTAAGTGCACATATCAGAGGGAAACATGCTGGTTGTGACTACCACGGGTGACGATCAGAAATCAGTCAGTATTAAAGAGCATGATTTGGCTTTGTGGGTACTTAAATCAGTATTTCAGTTTCTCCTTTGGTATTTGCTGAAACGAAAACATAATCTGAGTTAATTGTTCTTTCCCAAGGTGTCTTGTTGCACAATGTTTTATAAAATTAAAGTCTGTTAAGTACACATGAAGGAACATCATTTAGATGCAGAACATAAATGACTAGCACCTCTGATTCTGGTGTTTTATACGGTTTGTTAACTTGGTACTACAGGAGCCTTGGGGAGAGCTTCTGTGCGGTTAGAAAACATTTCTACTTAAGAGAATTTAGACAACAAAGAGATGCTGCACGATTCACATTGTTGGAGGCTAGACAGGGAACTGGGATCACTGAGGCCTTTCATGAAGCCGATGAAGACCTGGAAAATAGTAATAATAATACAGCATCCTTCATCCAACCTAATTACAGTTTCTGACATTCCAAAAGTTCCCACAACAATTAATAAACTATAATTCAAGTCCTGGCTCTATCATTCAAACACAGTTCCCATGGACTTCAGTAAGTTGGCCTACAAAAAGAGCTAAGACTAGGCTGTGTGTGGAGGAGGAAAGGCATTGATATGCCGGTGAAATTTGGCTATGGGAAGGTCAAGGTGCTGCTATTGTCCTTTGCATAGAAACTGCAGTTCACCTATCCCCAGGAATTCCTTGAGCAGAGCAGTACTGAGGAGCTGTCTCCACTCATGGTGGCAGTGGATTGACCTGTTAGCTTGATCTTCGAATTAACTGATCAGGTCTGTGGAGATCTGCTCAGCTGACCAGGAAGTTGATCTCTGAAGACCAGACCTGTAAATAAATAGAACTGGATCAAAGGGAGGACATTTCCCTTCATCTCAGCGCACTGAAGACACTGTGTTAAGTAGGTGGTAGGCAAAGGAGGGAGATAGGCAAGGCATTTTAAGTACTTTGTGCATCTCCCTTGGACTGCTGCTGAAATCCCACCACCATGTAGACCTGCATTGAGACTCATTGACTTTCTGTGCAGTCCAGATGCACTGATGTTGTTTGCATGCACTTGAGTCAGAGAGTAACTAAGAGGTTCAGGTTTCAGCTGAGGGGAAATGACGTCATCCAGGGGTTATAAAACAAACATAGTAGAAAGACCCTTCCATAACATAGCCAGTTCCCGCTGAATTAGCTTGTAAGGCGGAGAGAACAGCTCCTTTGAAATACAGGAACCAGCAGAGTGCAAACAGAAAGTACATCAGCAGCTATTGGCTTGACCAGCAGTTGCACAGGAGAGTCAGGGAAGATCAGCAAGTCAGTTTGCTGTAGTGTAACTGCATGGCGAGGTGTGCCCGGATAGAGCAGGTGTGCTGAGAGTAGGGCTGTGTTGGCAGGTGGCCAGGTGCCCAGGGCTGTACTTTGAGTAAAACTGAGCAAATTGAATCTTCCCTAATGATTAAAATGAGCTTATGGCCCACAGACACTGCAGGTTCTATCATGCAGCGCTCCAGTGAATTAAAGGCTTGATCCAAAGTCAATAGGAAGACTCCCATCAACTTCATTGGGCTTTGGATCAGTCTAACTGTGTAATTGTTATGTCCTCTGGCTTTCACACAGCTGGCTGCCTAAGCAGAAGGATGGCAGAAGGGGATGGGGTCGCCTAAACTCTGCAGGGTTGAGCGTATCTTCCTGTGGAACTCCCAGCTACCTCACTGGGGCAGCTCTGCTTCTTAGTGCTTTGGAGCTCCACAGGACTGAAGCTCCCTGGATTCTTCTCTCCTGAGCCAAAAGGCCTTGGGAAGTCAGCTCAGCCAGCTGTCATCATGGCCAGTTCTCTAAAAACATCTGCTCAGTGTGCAGCAGCAGTGAAAAAAGCCAACAGAATGGTGCGAACCATTAGGAAAGGGCTAGATAATAAGACAGAAAATATTACAACTCCACTCTCTAAATCTATGGTATTTCCATAGCTTGGGTACTTCTACACTGGAGCCTTAGCTTGACTTAAGGAAGGTTAAGTTGACCTACAGACTTTTGTGGCCACACTGGGCTTTTATTAAGTCGACTTAAGCACTTCCATAAATTGACTTAATAATACCACCTCTTAAGGTCGACTTAATGTTTAAGTCGACCTTATTAAGTTGACTTAAGCTAATATAGACTGACAAAGCCCTTAAGTCGACCTAACTGACCTCCAGCTACCGACAACACACCACGCCTATGTCGACCTACACCTGACAGTGTGGACGCAGGCAATTGACAGTTTTCAACGTGGACTGTGACGTTGTTAAGTCGACTCAACAGAGTCTCCAGTGTAGACATACCCCTTGTGTGGTTCCAGTCTCCCCATCTGAAAAGATACATTAGAAAGACTGGGATGGCTTAGCTTGTAAAAGACGTGGGATATGAGGTATGATAGAGGGGGGATATGATAGAGGGCTATCAAAGTATGACTGGTATGGAGAACGTGAAAAGGGAAGAGCTATTTCCCTTTCACATAACGCATGACTAGGAGTCACCTAGTGATATAAATAGATAGCAGGTTTAAAACAAATATAAGGAAGAACTTTTCATAGAATCATAGAAGATTAGGGTTAGTAAGGACCCCAGGAGGTCATCTAGTATAATCCCTTTTCAGACAACACAGTCAATCTGTGGAATTTGTTGTCAGGGGATGTTGTGAAGGCCTAGATTATAAATGGGTTCAAAAAAGAGCTAGACAAATTCATAGAGGATAGATCCATCATTGGTTATTAGTCAAGCTAGTCAGGGATGCAACCCTATAGCTTGGGTGTTGCTCGGTCTCTGACTGCTAGATCCTGGAACTGCATTACAAGGGATGGATGACATGATAAATTGACCAGTTCTTCTTTTCCCCCTCTGAAGGACTTGGAATCGGCCACTGGTGGAAGACAGGATACTGGGCTAAACAGACTATTGGTCTGACCCAGTATGGCCTTTCTTATGTTCTTATGACATACCACACTTCACTGATTATGTCTCAAGGTCTGCCAGATCTTGCTGATGTCAATGGGGCTCTTTCTATATACTCCCTGGGCTTTGGAGTCACTTCCATTGTACTGAAAATCACTACAAGCATTTCTTTAGGACTGTTTGAAGTTCTGTTTTGAGCACTCAGCTTACACTCATCTCATTTCAGGAACTATGCATAATTAACATTAGTGAGTGAATGGCTGAAAAGCTGTAGGGTCAGCATTTTTCTCCCAATCACAATGGTGCAGCAAGTGGTCAAAGTGTAATTTGACAGGCCCTGGAACCCTCCTAATCTCTGTCTCTCCCTCCCGCTGACTCTTTGACCTGCTCTTTTTGCTCCCCTTTACAGGGCTGGAGCTGCTCCCTGGCCAGGCTGCTCCCACCTTGAGCACGCATTTGAGCACACTCAGGGTGGAAGATCTGAAAACTCCCCCAGACTGGCTTCAGGTCCTAGGCCAGGGCAGTGTGGGACATGAGTTCCATCCAATTTTTCTATTTTTTGGGGCCCCAGAACTCTGGTCTTTCAAATTTGTGGGCCCTGGAACTGCATTCCTGGGTGTTCTGGCTTACTTTAACCACTGGGTGCAGTTCCCATAGCTTCAGTGGAAGCCTCTACATTGTAACCAGGAAGAAAATATTGCCCTAGTATGAGATTTCCTCTAGAAATCAGAGGCAAACCAGGTTTCCTTATCTTTTCCAAAGAGCAATAACTAACTCTTCCTGCACCTGGGGCAAGCAGTCTCAAAGGTGCCCTCCCCCTGACCCGGCCCCAGTGTGGCCCAGGGCCCAATCTATCATACAGCTCCAGCTGCTGCCAGTAGGTGGAAGGAAGCCGGATCCATCCCCAGCTCCCTTCTGGAAGTGGCTGGGCCAGATCTGACTCCCTGCCACCACTGGGGCAGTGTGGACCTGGATCTGTCCACAGCCACTGCTGGAAGGTGGCAACCAGCCCCGGCAGTGCCGGAAGCCCCAGCTGCTGATTTTTAGAGGGTGCAGGGGATGGATCCAGTTCCCTGTGGGGGTGTGGGGAGGATCCGGTTCCTCAGGGGTGGCAAGGAGCCGTATCCATCCCCAGCGACCGCGGGGAGTCAGATCTGTCCCCTGTGCCCTCTAAAATTCGGCGCCTGGGGATTTGCCCCTTTTGCCCCAGCCTAGTTACGGCCCTGCTCTTCTGATCCCAAAGTCAGTACCACTGGTGCCTAACGGGAGGCTCAGGTTGCCTCAGATAACTACAAGGGATAGACTAATCCTTTTCTGAATGGATTCTAAACACAGATAGGACTAGTAAATAAAGGGATTCTCCTGCGCTCTACCAGCACTTCTACCTAGTTGTTTACAAGTAAATCTGTTCTCCATCTTCAGGCCTAGTGGCCAATCAGTAACATGCTGGAGCTGAAACACAGCATAGATCTAGGGAGAGAAATCCCATCCTGTTCAACACCAGTGGAAGATGGAGGGCCAAATACTACTGTTAGTTACTGTGGATTTAAATCCCCTATTAAATGTACAGGGGCAGATTCTCCACTGATCTTCATAGCTACTGGATGCCATGCTAGGGCTCAGATTATGAAGAAACTTTGTGACACTGGGACCAGGTCTCTATCAGCCTTGTCTGTGATGCTGTTTAGAGCGGCCTTGGTCATGATGATCTGGGAATCTCCAGCCCAATTTGAATGTCCTACATGTATCAACAGTCATTTGGAGATCCTTTAATGCTTTCCATCTTCAAAGTGATTTAGAAACATTACCGATGTAACCAAGGTCTAGTTACTGGGCACTTCCCTGGCTCAGTTAGCAACAAAGGGGGCAACTTATTTGCATGGGCTTTGTATTTGCATGCATAAAATTAAATACTTAGCATAATTTTACTGTATATGGCAGAAGGGTTGCACCTACTTAATCCTCCCCACCCAACGTCTCTGTGGACTCAACATGTATTACTATTGTCTTCATTTTACAGGTAGTCAAGCTGTGATAGAGGGCTCAGCTAACCTACTGCCATAGATAGGCTTTGTATTGGACCCAGGACTAGAAGAAAGAAATTCTTGGCTCTTAGCTCCGTGCTTAGATCACACCTCTCCTTAACATTTTAGTGAGGGCCCAGTGCAGTCAGTGTAATATATATAGCAATTTTTACTAGGACTACAGAACCATGCTGTATGCTTGGGTTTTTAGGCCAAATTATTTTCTGATGCATGAAATAGACTCACTGGAATGATTCAGTAGGTTCTTCATGCTCCAGAAAGCATAAGGAGCGATCACTTCTTGCATTATCCGAGAAGCTAAGTGGGATCGTCCGGAGGTAAAATTTCAATTACTTTTGCCAATGCTTGCCTACACGTAATTTTACAGTTGCACATCCAATTGTTGGGAAGTATGACAAGATAAATTCTTTCTTTATTAACTGGAAGGATTCTGATGTTGTTATTGGCAATCACATCTTGAAGAGGATGAATGGATCCTGTGCAGACTAACCATGAATCCCACATGAATGGCATGTTCTGAATGCTAGGAAAATCAACCACTGGTAAACAATTAACTGCAATAATGAATGACTGTTGAGTTTAAGCATGTTCACTGACAAGTGCCCAGACCCTTTTTATATTTTCAAGATGGGTAGCCATGCTAGTCTGAATACAACAAGAACAATGAGAGTCCTGTGGCACCTTAAAGACTAACTCATTTCTTTGGGCATAAGCTTCCATGGGCTCCAACCCACTTCGTCAGATGCATGAAGTGGAAAGTTCAGTTGAGAGGTGTATATACACATGGCAAGATGAAGGACGGCAAGTGTTAGTCAATTTGATTAGGATAGATGAGGCCCATTCACACCAGTTGAACAAGGACGATGACTTTTTGTCAAGTGCTAACCATTCCAAGTCCCTATTTGGACCCAGTATGATTGTGTCACGTTTGCAAAGCAGCTCCAGCTCTTCAGTTTCATACTGAAGTCCATTTTTGAAGGTGGTTGTTGTTGTTGTTGTTGTTGAAGTATGGCAATCTTCAAGTCTGCTACTGATTGTACAGGGAGATTGAAGTGTTCTTCTGCTAGTTTATGGATGTTACCATTTTTGATGTATTATTTGTGTTCATTTATTCTTTTACATAAGGACAATCTGGTTTGGCCAATGTACATGGCAGAGGGGCATTGTTGGCACATGATAGTATATACCACATTAGTGAATGTGCAGGTGAATGAGCCCTTGATGTGTGGCTGATGTGGCTGGGACCTGTGATGGTATCACTGTGGTCAATGTGTGAGCAGAGTTGGCAACAGGGTTTGTTGCAAGGGGAGGTTCCTGGATTAGTGTTATTATTGTATGGTGTTCAGTTGCTGGTGACTATTTGCTTCATGTTGGGGGACTGTCTGCAAACAAGGATAGACCTGTCTCCCAAAGCTAGTGAGAGTGTGGGATCATCTTCTAGGATAGGTTGTAGATCTTTGATGATGTGTTGGAGGGATTTTAGCCGGGGGGTGATGGCCAGTGGTGTTCTGTTGTTTTCTTTGTTGCATTTGTCCTGTAATAGGTGACTCCTGGGTACACATGTGGCTCTGTTGATCTGTTTTTTTCCCTTCTCCAGGTGGCTATGGTAGTTTTAGTAATGTTTGGTAGAGATAGGGCTACCAGATACCAAAGCCTGGAAAGTATGACAAGGAAGTATGAAAGGTAGGACATTGGAGGACACAGGGAGAAAATGTAGTATTAACGTAATACTCTTCTGTTTTTAGGACGCTAGAATGCTTTCCCCTAAAAATAAGGTATTCCGTGGCATTCCAGCACACTTTAACCCTTATAAGTAAAAAGCCAGATAAAATATATTTTAAAATGCCTGCCAGACGGAGGACATAAAGGTAAAAAGGAGGACATGTCCTCCTTTAGCCTGACATCTGGTAACCCTAGGTAGAGATCTTATAGGTGTTTGTTTCTGTCTGAGGGGTCATAGCAGATCTGATTGTATCTTAAGGCTTGATTGAAACAATGGATTGCATAATGTTTCCAGGGTGGAAGCTGCTGGAGCATGTAGGGAGGCACTGTGTTCAGTTGCTTTTCAGCTTAGGGTGGTGTTAATGTTTCCATCCCTTATTACTACTGTAGTGTCCAAGAGGTGGGATTTCTTGTGTGGACTGGTCCAGGCTGAGGTTGATGGTGGGGTGGAAATTATTGAAATCCTGGTGAAATCTTCAAGAGACTCTTTCCCATGGGTCCAGATGATTAAAACATTATCAGTGTAATGTAGGTAAAGGGGATGTACTTGGGGACAAGATTTGAGAAGTGATGTTCTAGGTCAGCCATAAAGATGTTGGCATACTGTGGAGCCATATGGGTGCCCATAGCTGTACCACTAACTTGAAGGTATAGATTTCTCCAGGTCTGAAGTAGTTGTGGGTCTGGACAAAGTCACAAAGTTCAGCTAACAGGCAGGGGTGTTGCTGGCACCTGGCAGATGGGGCACGTGCCCCGAGTCCTGGTGCCGGTGCCCTGAACTGCTGGTGGGTCCCCTGCCTCTCTTGACCCCATCTCCTCCCAGGTATCTGGGGCTGGGCCAGCCACGGCAGTGCCTGCTTCTCCTAGCCGTGTATCCGGGGCTGGGCTGGCCACGGTGGCGTCTGCCTCTCCCAGCCTGGGATCTGGGCTGAGCCGCCTGCGGCAGCCACTACCTCGTCCGTCCCTGTCCTCCGCCAGTGATCAGGGGCCAGGTTGGCAGCAGCAGGAGCCCAGGGCCCTGATTCAGGACTAGGGCCAGGTGTCAGGGCCTGGGCCCTGGATCTTTCCTTGGGGCATCAACGCTCCTGCCACAGGTGTGCTTTCTCATCGTCCAGGAAACTGTTCTTGATGGCTTGTAGTACATCTTTGTGAGCAATGTTGGTGTAGAGGGTTTCTACATCCACAGTGGCTAGGATGGTGCTTTCTGGGAGATCACCAATGGATTATAGTTTTTTCAGCCCAAAGACAGCTAGAAGCACTGATGGCATAGGCCTGAGGAGAGAGTCCACATAGCCTGCTAATCCTGCTGCGACAGTGAAAATGCCCAAGATGATGAGGTGTCCAAGATTTCTGGATTTGTGGAGCTTGGGTAGTAAAATACTTCTGGTCAGGGCTTTTGGGGCATGTCCATGTAGATTTATTCCTGTGCTTCTTCAGGGGTTTTCTTAAGCAGATGTTCTAGTTTCTTTTGGCATTTCTCAGTAGGATCAGAGGGTAGTGGCTTGTAGAATGTGGTGTTAGAGAGTTGTTTGGCAGCCTCCTGTTCATAGTCCGGCCTATTCATGACCTATTCATCATTTCATGATTCATCATTTTAAACTGACCTATTCATCATTTTTATACTGATTAGCATAGGTTTGGGAAAGCCTGATAGTGCTTTAAGGCTTAATCATGAGATGTCCTTGTAAATGCTTATTAGATGCCACAGGAAAGGCAATTGGTGACTGAAACGTATACAGTAGCTCCTATTTTGTGAATTAGATGGGGAAGCAGGAGTTTATAAAATAAAAAAAAACAAATTTTATAATTGAATATCTCAACAGAGCAAAAGTCTAGTGCATAAGTTATAGTGTGGTGCATGTCACTGTTTTCTTCTTGTCTTCAGACCACTGTAAAGTGACTTCCAGTGCACTGAAGATATTGGAATGTTGATTTGTTCTTTATTCACATTGATTACGTTAGGTGTGTTGTCTTCTAGTTCCTCTCATTGGGGAAAAGATTATTCATATAACAGGTCGTTCATAGAATTGATGGTAGTCAAATCAAGGTTCAACTGTGAATACTTATTATCTGTCTAAGGCAGAGCTGATCAAAATTCAAGAATTTCCATCTCCTAGGAAATTTCAATATTTGTTTTCATTCCCAAATAGAATGAAATTTTGACATTTTGCCACAAAGTGGAACTTAAAACAAATCAGTTTGGAAATATTGAAATGTTTCATTCTTTCTTATTTGACTGAAATGAAACATTCTGAGATTCATTTTGATTTGCTGAAATTACTCGAAACTTCATTTTGAGTAATTGCAACAGAAAACTACATTTCCTTAGGGTACTGAATTGTTTTTTGGTGCTTGTACTCTGACACTCCCATGGCTCCCACAGGCCAGGCACCCTGGATGAACTACACTTTCCATAATGCACCGCACACCAAGTGACGCTGATAGTAGACAATGCAACTTCAAGTGAAATTAGCACATTGCCTTATGGGAGGTGTAAACTTCCTGATATCCTCACCCTTATCAGAGAATTAGGGCTGGAACTACAACTCTCAAAAGAGAATGTGCCATGATAGGAAATACAGTCTAATGTTTTGTTGAACTAATTTGAAATGGAACATTGCAGGTTAGTTAAAAATAAGAAAAATTCCAATTTAAGTTGAGTCAACCCATATTAAAATATTTCCTTTTGATTTTCTTGATGGGAAATCATAAATTTTCTGCCAAATCATAATTTTCACATGGAAAAATTGGTTTTGTAGATGTATTTCCTTCAGAAAATCATGTATCTCTAATTTAAGTTATTTATATGGCCCCCATCACCAAGTATCTGACTGACCTTACTAACTTTTACTGTATTTATCCCCTCAACACCCATAGGAAGTAGGGAGGTGCTATTATCTCCAATTTACAGTTGGGGAACTGAGACAGAGACTATGGATATGTCTATAATGCAATAAAAAACGTCTGTGGCACTGAGGATCAGAGCCTGGGTCAGCTGACATTGGCTCAAAATAACAGGGTAGATGTTTAGTCTTGGCGATTTACCCCCCAATGCAGTATATCAGAGCTTGAGTCCCAACCTGCGCGTGACTATCTAGACAAATGGTTTTCAAACTTTTTTCTTGGGACTCAGTTGAAAAAAATGTTTATTCCCATGATCTGGCCTAGGGCCAGGGGTCAGCAATCTTTTCTGATCCCTGGCCCCTCAGCCATGTGGCAGCCCTCTCCTCCTCCTCCAAAAAAAAAGTAGACATCATTTGAAAAGTTGGCAGCAGCCATGACTTGGGGGCAGGTCCCTGGGCATGTGGTCAAAAGAAGCCTAGAACACTTCTTTCTGTAGCGTCCTTGGGGACTCCTGCCCCAGCCATTGCTGAAGGGAGCTGCTCTGGGCAGCTTTTTTTGGCTGGGGAGAGAGTCCCCAGGCACACCACGGAGAAGAAGATTTCTAGCCGGCTTCTTTCCATAGGCGCCAGCACACCCCAGAAAGAAGCTGCCCGGAGCAGCCCCTCTCCGCTTCTTTCTGTGGTGTGCCTGGGAATGGGTCCAGAGGCATACTGCAGAGAGGGACCACTACCTGGTATCTGAGGGTCTGCGACTTAGTACTGGGTTGCAACCCATGGTTTGAAAGCCACTGATCTAGGCTGCAATTTTATAGCCCTACAGCCCGGGCAAGCTCTCGTCTTTTTATTGCTATGTAATCCTAGTCTGTATGATTTGAGCAAAGTCATACCAAGTCAATGGAAAAGTGGGGAATTGAACCTGAGTCTGCAGGGGCCCCAGCTAATGCTTTGACTACCAAGGTCTCCTCTCAGTAGTTTTAAACCACTCATCTTCATAAAGAGCTTGCATGTTAATGACCAACCCAGTCCTTTTTCATTTGTTCCCTTTAAAGATCCTAAAATTAGAGCTCAATGTTCTTAAAGATATAGCCCTGAAGTAACACAGTCAAATTTGCAAATAAATTCCAATCCTGCAGTTTCTCTTTCAACTAGGCTAACATGGCTGCCCCTTTAGGGCTTTATTCTGCAAGCAGCTCCATTGAAATCAATGGGAAGACTGATGGAACAAGGAGCTCTTCAGTATGAATAAGGCCATAAGAGTCTTTCTCAAAAACAGTGGAAGTCCTGGGGCATCTTAAAGACTAACAAATTTCATTGACAAAATGGGTTGCAGCCCACAAAAGTTTATGCCCAAAGAAATTTGTTAGTCTTTAAGGTGCTATGGACAGACAAAAATGGCTACCCTCCAAGAGTCTTTCTCATTATCTTCATCAGGACAGTCATGGGGTAAGATGAAGGTGCCTTCCCGCCTTCATATTTTAAGTAATTGCCTAATAAAATTGATGACAAAAAACAGATAAGCTGTTACTGTTAAATATTCTTTACAGCCAGTATAAAGAAGAAAGAGAATCTAAACTTCAAATATTTTCAAAGAGGCTAAGGGATAAATCCTGGCTCCATTGAAAACAACCACAAAACTCCCATAGACTTCAGTAGTACGTTCAGAATTTCACCCTCAGTGCCAGATTGTGCTCTGGCTTTCACAGATATTGCAGAAGTGCATCTCCATTGGCTTTAGTGGAGGGACTGCTGATTTACACTACTTGAAAAAGAAGATGGAAACAGGTTCTAACTCATTCAAAGTAAATGGAAGTTTCAGCATCTTAATATTTCTGTTTCCTCCATTGAATCATAGCAGACTAGGAATGGAAGGGACCTGAGGAGGTCACCTAGTTCAGCAGTTTTAAAATTTTCTTTTTGGGACCCAGTTGAAAAAAATCATTTATGCCCATCGCCCAACAATTACATCTTTGAGCAATGCATTCCAGTCTTTTGGAGGAGACATCAGAGGGTGCCGCGACCCAGTGCCTGAGGGTCTGTGACCCAGTACTGGGTCCCAACCCTTAGCTTGAAAACCACTGATCTAGTTCAACAGCCTGCTCATAGCAGAACTAACCCCAACGAGGTCATCCCACATGGGCTCTGTCAAGCCACACCTTAAAAATATCTAAGGATGGAGATTCCACCATCTCTGGAGGTAACCCATTCCAGTGCTTCACCACCCTCCTAGTTACTTTTTTCCCCCTAATATACAACCTACACTTTCCCCACCACAATTTGAGGCCATTGCTCTTTGTTCTGGCATCTGCCACCACTGAGAAAAGACTAATTCCATCCTCCTTGGAACCCCCCTTTCAGGTAGTTAAAAGCTATTATCAAATCCCCCCTCATTCTCCTCTTTTGCAGATTAAACAAGCCCAGTTCCTTCAGCGTCTTCTCTTAAGTCATGCGTTCCAGGCCCCCTAATTATTTTTGTTGCCCTCTGCTGGACTTTTTCTGATTTGTCTACATCCTTTTTGTTGTGGGGAGCCCAAAACTAGATGCAGTATTCCAAATGAGATTTTCTATACTGTTTCCAGAAGGAAGATTCCATATTTGCTTCCTTCACTGTTCTTTTATCCTGATTTCAGAATGAAGGCTCCATGTCTTTCCACATCCACATCTTTCTCCTGTGACACAAAGATGTGATAACAGTCTATTTCATTCTTTGGTATCTTCCATTAGGGCCCAATATTGCTTAGCAGTCAAAAAGGGACATGAAATATCCTACTTGTTGTCTGATGACTTCTTTTTCCCACCTTTTGTTAGAGTAGAAGATGAATATCCCAATATGCTGAAACCCAGCTTAAGGGCTTTTTACACAGTTACAGCAATATAAAGGCAACTTGGACTAAATAAGAATCAGGCACAAAGACAGAGGCAGAGGTCGGTGTAACCTCTAAGACCAGTTCTGTACTTTCCTTTTTCTCTGTGTTATTGGCTGGAGAGGATCATAAAAACAGGATAAGTTTAATTACACTCATTGAATGAGTTGTGCTGTTTCAGTTTATGTATTGTCTGGGGGAGATGTGTATTTTGGCAGACATCAGGTGAACATTAATACCGTAAGTTGGCTGCCGTCAGGTAAACAGTAATGCTAACTGTGACCCAATCTTTCCTTAAATATTGACATAGAGCTTCCAAATTCAGATCTGGATCTCATACAGCACAAGGCTTGTGGGTGTTTGGATCTGGGAGGTTCCACCTGGTGACAGCTATGACAATTTCTGGCAATATCTTTTGGAGAATTACTGAACTAAGTTACTAGATCATCGTGGGACAGAGAGTGTTTGTAATTCCATAGAAAATGGTAACCGCAGCCCTCCAGGAACTAAGAATAGTGTGTATGGGGTTGGTGTTGGGGGTGATTTAGGCAAAGTAATTCAGGTTGTGACACCTGCAGTGAGACGCACTTCTTGTGGAGAATCACCCATACTATCTCCAGCTGGATTGTCTGGGCGCCAACAGACAAAGAAAAGCTTTGGGTGAATAGCCAGTGTTTAAAATGACTCAGGGACTTTTTTCTGATGCAGCCAATGGACAGAACCTTCTCTCCAAAAGGAGGGCCCCAGGAGCCAACACCCAACAGAGGCTTTGCAGCGATGGGATGGGAGAGTGATCTCCGGTAAGCTTATTAGCATGTGTTGATTCTTTCATTTGTTTTTTAATATTTATTTTTTTGCAATGCTTTTACTTTAAGGATACATGTGCTTCCTGGGTGGTGATGGGGAACCTGTGTGATAACGTAACACTGCAGGCGATTACTATGTTTTGTGGCCTTCAAAGGGAAAGCAAACCAGAACCATTGGCCTGTTTAGTCAGTCTGGCTTGCTGGGGATATCACAGGGTGGGCATGGAGCTAGGCAGCCTGGATAAAGTCCATTGGGGGTTGGGGGAGAGAGAGCCGTGTCTCCTCCCAAAGGAGGTGATGATTGGGGAGCTGGAATCCTAAGGATGGGGGGCCAGGGTGGATCATGGAGAGGGAATAGAGATTTAGTTGCAAATTGACAGGGTTGGTGGGATATAAGACAGTGTGAATTGCCATGTGTGCCAGCAGCATTGAAAGCAAGCGCTGCGGAAGGAAGAAGCACAAAGAAAGAAGGCTCTAGTAGTCTTTTTGGAGAAAAGAACAGTGAAAAGAGAGGCAGGAGCAGGAGCTAGGGACTACAGAAGAAACAGAAGCTGTTGAACTTGTATAGAAAGCAAGATTTCTCTCCTGCTGGTCTGAAGAAATCAGAGCTGGTGAGCCATGCTGTGCTTAGATACTCTACGGCCAGGTGCGGTATGCCCTCCCTGGCTCACTTTTCTTCCTACAGGGTTGGAAGGGGATCTGAAGACGTGATACCACAGGTGGTCAAGCAGAGATAGTGGTGATGGTGAGAGTTTCAGAGACGTGGATTCATCTGTAATTCCTTGTCTATAGTAGGCCTTAAAAAAAAAATCCCATCCCTAGTAAAACCAGGAATAGCGCCACAATTCATTTGTAAATTTGACTGTGTTACTTCAGGGCTAAATAAGGACTTTTGATTCTTTTTCTCATTACAACAGGTGATTTGACCTCATCTTCTTCTGTAAGCTGCTCCCCAGTATTTGAATCTTAACAGCTGCTTTGATTTGCTGTTAGCGTGACCTGATCCGATGACTTACTCTTCTCTGCATTTATTTTCCTCCCATTCTATACGTTCCCCCATTTTCAAAGTGTTTGACAAAGTGGGATTTTCTTGCAGAAAAGCTCATTCAATAAATATATTTGTTAGTCTTTAAGTGCCACAAGACTCCTTGTTTGTTTTACTAGTTGAGAGAGACTGCAGATGCCTAAAAGTATTTTAAATACCAAAGCTTTGATCCTTCAAGGTATTTAGGTGCCTAACTCCCATCCACTTAAATGGGAGTCAAGTACCTAAATACCTTGGGGGATCTGGGCTATGTGAAGTTTCCTTGCTAAGAGTAGGCCTAGATAACTTGATTCCTAATAATAAAGGTGTGACTTCTGACCTTTTTTCTATTCTAGTACCACAGTATTTTCAAATAAAGGTTAAACATAGACTAGTCTGAGTTGACTTGGAACAAAAATGACTGTTTCATCTTTTCATAGCACATTTGCAATCACATTTTTGCATTTGAAAAGTCTTTTGTTTCCTGTGAACTTTCCTTATATGGACTCCTATGTCACCACTGTACTGAGAGAGCAGCATTCATGGAAAGGTTTTCAAAACTCAATCACTTGTCAGTCAGTGCTGAGTTAATAACAAAACAAGGACTGTTAAAGGTGTACCAAGCTGAAGGAAAACTGGAATTACAAGAGAACAACTTCTTGATGTGCCCAAGGGGAAAGCTGAATAAACAAGGGCTTCAAGCCTGTTCAAAAATGTGTCAAAATGACGTCTGCATAATGTAATAACAGCTTAATGGAAACTCAGACCGTACATTGTCCAGTAAAATAAGAGCATAAATGTTAGGAAAATCTTTGTACTCCTAACAAGTTCCTTTGGAATCTGTTATTTAACTTGGATTTCACTGGATGGATGACAGGGCTTTGTTTAATGCTGATTGCCTATTTCCCTAATCATTTCAGCTTACCTTTTTTATTTTCTCTACATGTTCATGTCACGATGGCTTTTAGTCTTCCTCAGATATCTTTTCTGGTTTCACTGTGAGCCCTAGACAAATCCATCTACTGTGGAAGTGTGTGTAACTCCATTCACTTAGATAAATTCTAATTTGAACTAGATTAGGATCTGATCTTGGCCCCAGCTCTCTCTCACACGCTTATTTTTCACCTTTTATTTCTTTTCTTTTTGTCTCCTTATTTGCAGGACTTCAAAAGGATCACTGATCATGTTTTGTGATTTGTAGGAAGTCCTCTGCTTTCAAAAGTACTTTTGTCTGTACTGAATAGTCAAAAATCTGGTTTTTATTTTTTTTAAATAAACCATTGGAATAATAAAAGAGCTTGGTCCGGATTTCTGCACAAGACTTTTCTTAGGTTGTTGCTTTAAAAATCTATCAGATAAATTTTATGTTTTTGCAGCTGTATGGCTCTAATACAACTTTAGGCCCATTTATTGGAATTTTTGAGTCAACTTTTGTTTTTATAGGTGTGTATGTGTTATCAAAGATATTTTGGCATTTTAACCAAAGACTTAAATTTTGTCAGCTTTAGTTAAAAATGCAGCTCGCTTTTCTGGGTGTTCAGAAAAAGCCATTTACTTGACAGGTGCTGCTGGTCCCCACAATAAGTCTTTCAGCAAATTTATTTTACTAAGAGGTTGTTTGGATTAGAAAATAATAACACAACGAGCTAAATTCTTCTCTTGGTCATGCTAGTGCAATTCTGGAGTAAATCTATGGAAGCCATGTTAATTATTCTGCATTTGTATCTGTGTAAATGAAAGAGAATGAGATTTCTATATGGAAACCAGATTTTCTCTTTTGTTTTGGCAACATCAGTGGCGACAGATACTTGCTAAGGTAAGTCTCTTGTATTTCTCACAGTATTGTGTCTTTTTGCTTAGAAATTGTTTTCTGTTCCTTTCTTCTGGTGGAGGACCCTGGCTACACCCTGAAACCATGCAAATTAATTGTCAAACAATAGATTTTATGTAGTGCTCAGTATTCCATTTAAGGAAGGCAAGCCTTGTCTATATGTTCACTGGCAGTCCTAGAGATCTTGGGTATTCAAATATTTCAGTTACAACAGGTCCTTGCTAAGACCGTAGGGAAAGGAAAAGTGCCTCTGGTGAGCGTGAGACATGCTTCCACTTCAATGTGTCAGCTGCCACTCAAATTTATGATGAAAATTTAAAGAGTCCCATGGAACGGGTGGGCTCATTGCCTGGGGTTGGGGCAGGCAGGGGAGAATGTTGTTGGGTCAAGTACTGAAAAATGTAGTTGTCATTATTAAAATAATATCTAATTGTTTGTATTATTTTTGGATGTCTCGTGTGAATCCCCAGGCATTGGAGCAGTTTGCCGGTTGCTTTCCTGCCTGTCAGTGCTTTAGTCTGAAGCTAGAATTCAGTGGTTCCAGGGAGAAATAGACACTTGTGTGTAAATAACTGGACAGGGTTAATAACAATTCCTTTTGAATTCTAATATCAAGGTTTTAAGGCTAGACCCTCTGCCACTTATGTCACAGTGAGCTTTCCTATTGGCTGCTCTGTGGCAGGACTGAGTTGTGAATTTCTGAGGGGCTCTGTGTGCTGTGGGCCATTCCTGTTTTGTCTGTAGGCTCAGCCAGGTTTGTCAGCAGCCCAGACCTGCAGGTGCAATGAGTGTTGGCATATAGAGGATTAAGCTAACTCACAACTGTTTCATTGAGATTTCCATTGACAAGGAAAAACGGTTGAATTAAATATCTGGATTAATAGACTTTAAGGCAGGGGTCTTAAACATGCAGCCCAAAGGCTGCATGCGGTCCCTAAAGTTATTTCTTGCAGCCTGCAATGACACTATTGCTATCAATAGTTGCAATATTGTTGCATGGAAAGGTTTCAGTGGTGCCCTCGGGCTAACGTACTAGTTTTCATGCGGTCCTCATGGTGATTTAAGTTTGAGACCCCTGCTTTAAGGCAAGAAGCAACAGCCCCAGAATTTCATCTTCTGAGCCCATAATCTTTTGTTGAACTGGAGTAAGTTTTTTTGGAAAGACATCCAGTCTTGGGCTGAGTTTCATGAACTGGTGCTACTGCAACCCAACTTCACCTCCAAGTCATCAAATGAGACTGAAATGAGCAGCTAGGGCTAAGGTTGAATAAACTTAAATAACCTATTGGAATTTTGATGCCTGGGCCTCAGCCACATTTCCTAGTCCAGATAAAGACTTAATGAAGCCTCCTAGAGTTTTTATAGCTCATTTCTGTTTCTCCTCTATCTGGATACAAGAATATCAAATAAACCCATTTGAAACAGAAGAAAACAGGGGTGAGTGAGGGAGATCAAAAGAAAGAAAGAAAGAGAACAACAAGAAATGGGAAGAAGGGAAAGAAAAAAATAGATAAGGAGTCTGATGAAGTGGGATTTTCTCCCATGAAAGCTCATGCAATAAATAAATGTATCAGTCTTTTAGTGCCACAGGACTCCTTGTTTGTAATAAAAAAAATAGAGATTTTCATATTCATCCTTTTCACTACCTTTTTTCACTTTCCAGTCTTTCCTCAACTTCCTTTGAATCTTCCCTCACCTCTGTGCCTTTTTCTCTCTCCTGTTCCTCCACCTTCGTTGCTTTTACTTTCCATCTTTTCATCACTTAAGGGATTCTCACCCACAAAAAACCCCTCATAGGAACGGACTAGCTAGCACCCTGTTCTAACAATCAGTCTGTGGGGAGATCAGTGGGAAGTCTGACTAGTGAAGGAGAGGCAGAATTGGGCCCCATTGGCTGGGTGTACTTTCCAGTGGCACCCGACTGAAAGTGGAGGGGAGATGCTGTCTCTATGGCGTTGTCTCTCACACTCCCTTCCTCCCTGCCAAAGCCTTTTCATTGGGACTCCACACGGAAGGAAGACAACTGGATTTTGAAGGCAATGGAGCTATCCACGTAAGTAAGGACTAACTGTGTGAGTCATGGTTGCGTAGGATTGTTTCTGCCTCACCTTTTCCCCCAAATTAGCTGACGAATCTGATCTGAACCAAAAATGTATGCAGATGATGGAGAGGCCTTCATTGTTCAGATAACCAGCTCTAGAGAACTGTGTTTAGAGGAGCGGTAAACTCATAGGAGAGCATAGGACTTGAGAGATCTTCTGCTATGGTCCTCTGCACTCAGGGAAGGACCAAGCATTAGTTAGACCATCCCTGACAAGTTTCAGTACAACCTGCTCTTACAAATCTGCAGTGATGGAGATTCTACAACCTTCCTGGGCAACTTATTCCAGTGCTTGACTACCCTGATGGTTAGGCAGTTTTTCCTAATGTCCAACCTAAACCTCCCTTGCTGTGATTTTAGCCAATAACTTCTTGTCCTATTTTCAGAGATTAAGGAGAACAATTCTCCCCCTTCTTGTAAGAACATTTTACATATTTGAAGCTGTTAGCATGCCTCCCCTCAGTCATCTCTTCTCCAGACTAGACAAACCCAATTTTCTCAGCCTTCTCTCACAGGTCATGTTTTCTAGACCTTAAAAATGTTTTTGTTGCTCTTCTCTCAGTTTCTCCACCTCTTTCCCAAAATGCAGCACCAGGAACTGGACACAGTACTCTAGTTGAGGCCTTTTTAGCACAGAGTACACTGGGAGAATTACTTTCTGGGTCTTGCTTATAATGTTCTTGCTAATACATCCCAAAACAATGTTTGTTTATTTATATTTTACAACAGTGCCATATTTCTGACTTACATTTAGCCCGTATAACAAGCCTCCACAGGGTTTCCCCTTTTTGTCTGCTGTCCTCTCTTCCTTTGGAGGCAACAAAAAAGGTTTGCCACACTTTTCTGCCATGCTTCACCCATGCTCTTTTATTTACAGTGCAGATCACAGTCTTTAATTCCCCAACAAACCCTCTCCTGACTCCTCAGTGGGTCTTGGAGCCTTTGTCAACCAACATCAACAGAGGCAAAGCTACAACTCTCCCATCTGGCTAACTTCCTTGGGCTGCCACTCAGCCAGTTTATAAGCTCCACCCAAGCTAGGAAGCCAGCGGCTCCCTATCCCCTAATCAGGCTAAACTCTCCTGGGCCATAATTAGTGCATGTTGCTGTGCGGCCTGGCTGGCTCCCTTTGCCCTCAGCCTGGGTAGCTAGGAAAAGGGGATGGGGAAGAGAAGGAGGGTTACTCAGCAGAGATATTGAGGAGCCCAGCCCCTGCCACTCTTCCACAGCCTGTGGTCTACTAAGGCCCTCTAGATGCCTTTCTGCAATACTCTTTGATAGAGAGTCATTTCTCCTTTTCTATGTGAGCAACTGATAGCTTCTTCCTAAATAGAATTCTTTGAATTGCCCTATTGAATTTCATCTTATTTACTTCAGACCATTTCTTCAGTTTGTCCAGATCATTTTGAATTTTAAAGCTGTCTCCCAAAGCACTTGCAACCCCTGCCAGCTTGGTATCATCCACACACTTTATATGTCGGCTTGCTATGCCATTATTTAAATCATTGAGAAAGATATTGAACAGAACAACACCGGGAACTGATCCTGGTGGCACACTGCTCAATATACATCTTTACACAGATGCATTACTTGAAGTGTCATCCTTACACTGACACGTTACAGTGAACAAAGCTACTCACCTAAGTGGGGGTTGCTTGTCTGAATAAGGCTTGGCAGGATCATTCCCTGGGGGAATGAGGTGGATTGGCCAGGTGAACGCTTTGTGCCACTGCTTTAATTTTCACCTCTGTGGATGGACAAATGTTTCCTTGGTTCTCCAGTTATTGTCTTGCCTTTAAGTGTCTGAGCTTCCCTTCTCACCTATCCTGGTTATAGAATCATAAAAGATTAGAATGGAAGGGACCTCAGGACGTCTTCTGGTCAAACCCCCTGCTCAAAGCAGGTTTAAACCCAACTAAACCATCCCAGCCAGGGCTTTCTCAAGCTGGATCTCAAAAATCTCTAAGGATGGAGATGGAGATGCCACAACCTCCCTAGGAAACCCGTTCCAGTGCTTCACCACCCTCCTTGTGAAAAGTGTTTTCCTAATATCCAACCTAAACCTCCCCTACTGCAACCTGAGACCATTTCTCCTACTTCTGTAATCCCCTGCCACCAAGAACAACCTAGATCCATCCTCCCTGTAACTCTCTTTTAGGCCGTTAAAGGCTGCTATCTAATCCCCTTCATTCTGCTCTTCTGCAGACTAAGCTGTCCTAGTTTCCTCAGTCTCTCCTCATAAGTCATGTGCTCCAGCCCCCTAATCATTTTTGTTGTCTTCCACAGGGATCTCTCCAATTTGTCTTCATCTTTTCTGTAGAAGGGGGCCCCAAACTGGACACCATGCTCCAAATATAGCCTCATTGGTGCCACATAGAGGGGAATAATCACCTTCTTTGATCTGCTGGCATTGCTGCCACTAATCTAGCCCAATATCCTGTTAGCAGGGGCTTCATTGGTACCAGGCTTATGGGCCTCAAGCCCCTAGTCCTGGCGCCAGAGGCCCAGGTCTTTTTCCAGGCCAGGGGCACTCCTGGCTGTTAGATTCCTTCACAAGAAGAGTACACTATTGACTCCTATCCAGCTTCTTGTCCACCGTCTGGGCCGTCCCTGCTGGTGTGGGGGCTAAGGGGGAAGTGAGCAGGGCAACCATCCTAGGGCCTGCAGTTGTGTGGGCCTGCAGTGCCACACTGCCATCATGGCAATATGGGGCCCACATTGCTGCCCCCCCACTACCATGCTGCACCCCCTGCTGCCTTTGGCAGCAAGTCGAAAGCAAGGGGTGGGGCAGAAGCATGGAGCCCAGCCTCTGGGCTGGTCTACCTCACCCATGGGGGCAAAGCAAGAGAATGGAGCCTGGCCTCTGGGCTGGCCTGCCCTGCCCCCTAACCATGGGGAAGGATGGGGGCCCCAACAGGTTGCTTGGCCCTGGGCTCCACTCCCTCCTCAGGGCCGTCCTATCCACCGTAACCCCCAAGTTCTTTTCTGCAGAGCTGCTGCAACGCCAGTCAGTCCCCAGATTGTAGCTGTCCATGGCATTCTTCCATCCTAAGTGTAGGACTCTGCACTTGTGCTGGCTGAACTTCATCAGATACTTTGGCCCAATCCTCCTGCTTGTCTATCATCCTCCTCTGTGTCCTATCCCTGCCCTCCTGCATATCTACCATCCTCCCACCTTACTATCATCAGCAAACTTGCTGAGAGTGTAATTCACACCATCCTCCAGATCAGTAATGAAGATGTTGAACAAAACTGGTTGAATCACCAAACTCTGGGGCTCTCTGCTTGTTACTAGCTGCCATCTAGAGATTTATTTTTTGATCACTACCCACTGAGCCAGATGATCTAGCCAGCTTTCTATCCAGCTTGTATAGCATTCATCCAACCCATGCTTCTTTAACTTTTTGATAAAAATACTGAGGGAGACAGTGTTAAAAGCTTTGCTAAAGTATATTATGTGCACCACTTTCTCCACATCCACAGAACCAGTCATCTATCATAGAAGGCACTCAGTTTTGGTCAGGCATGATTTGCCATTGATGAATATATACTGATTCTTCCTGGTCACCTTTTCCCTCTTCCAAGTGAGGATGTACTCCACCATTTTACCAAAGACTGAGGTGAGGCTGACTAGTCTGTAGCTCCCCAGACCCTCCTTCTTCCTTTTTTTGAAGATGAGCACTGTATTTGCCTTCTCCCAATCATCCAGGATATTTTCTCCAGCCACCATGAGTTTTTAAGGATAAAGGCCAATGGCTCTGCAATCACATCAGCCAACTCCTTCAGCACCTTTCGATGTATAGCATACAGTTCCTTGGATTCGTTTATGACTAGCCTTTATGCCATAATTGATGGTGAAGCTGGCTGATGAGTCAAGGTTTGGTGCAGCCCCTGAATACATAGTTGTGATTAATAAATCCAGGCCCTGAACGAACACCCATCTCACAGCAGATGGGTACTGGGTGGATGTTAGAAATGTAGGACGTGAATTCAAAGGCATTCAGGGCAATAATGTGCAGGCTCCAGGGGCACATTATGTTTAATAACTTGATTCATTAACACTTTTCTAAATGTTAAAAGTTGTTCATAAATCGATTGGTAGCCAGGAAAAATGAGCAGCAATGAGGTCATTACAGTTGGAAAGGGTTCATTATAATGCCAACTGTCAAAACTTCTTGAAACCAGTTTCTTTCTCTTTGCAAAAACATCCTCTAGGCTCAGGGTCTCCTGGCTTGATTATCTTTGGCAGGATCAGGAAAGGAGAGAGAGAGAAATTCAGTGATGTAGATAATCAGAACCAGATATTCCTCGACATCTGAGTTCTGCTTGGAAGGGGTAAGAGGGGCAGGTCTCAGTTCCCTGACCCTGTGGAATGATAGGTTTATCCTTGCCCCAGACACGAGATGAGGTGTCCCTAGCTCATTCCATCAACCTCAGGCCCTGTAGACTCCACATGTCTGTTGAAGGTCAGCATAGCAGAGATCTAACGCAACTCCTTTCCTCTCCAAGATGCTCTCTGAATTGGAGGAGACAATGGCCATGGTGAAAGAACTGGCTTACTAGTTCTAGTGAAGAGTCCTCTTCCTTCAGGTGAATTCCCTGCTGGCTACCTATGGCCAGATTCCATCCAACTTTGTCCTACCCGTTTTACACAAAGGAGATGCATCATAAATGAGAATCAGTTTTTAGAGCTCCCCACCGTAAGTTTATGGGCTCTATTCTCTGGATTTTACTACACAGTCTGCTTTGCAAGGGGCAAGAAAAGAGGGGTTGCTATAGGGGAACACGCCCTGGTGTAGAATCCAAGAGAAGTTGCAATGAATGCCTCAAGCAGAGTTCAGACAGCTCAACTTCTCCCAGACTTACAGAGTCATCAAATCATAGAAAATGGAAGGGACCATAACAGGTCATCGAGTTCAGTTCCCTGCACCGATGGCAGGACCAAATACCCCTTTTAAACCATCCCTGTCCAGTGTTCATCTAACCTGCTCTTTAAAACCTCCAATGTAGGAGATTCCACAACCTGACAAGGCAATTTATTCCAATGTTTAATCACCCTGACAATTAGGAATTTTTTCCTAATGTCTAGGCTGAACCTCCCCTGCTGTAATTTAAGCCTATTGCTTCTTGTCCTATCATCTTTGATGAAGGAGAATAATTTTTTCTCCTTCTGCCTCATAACAACCTTTTAGGTATTTGAAAACTGTTATCATATCCCCTCCCAGCTTCCTTTTTTTCTAGACTAAACAAACCTAGCACTTTCAATCTTCCCTCACAGGTCAAATGTTCCAGACCTCTAATTATTTTTGTTGCCCTTCTCTGGACCTTCTCCAGTTTCTCCACATTGTTTTTGAAATGAGGCACCCAAAACTGAACACAGTACTTAAGCTTAGACTAGAGCTGTAACAAAGGTTTTGATTGCTTCCCCACTGGAAATCACAAGAGATTGTATCAGAATCCATTACATGATTTCTGCATGGTCTCCACTGGTCTCTAAATCCCCCCATTCAGCAAGGAATCTAAGCATATGCCTAAATTCAAGCATCTGAGCAATCTCATTGGAATCCATAGCCTTTAATAGTCAATAGTCCAGTTACTCTTCTCCTAGACCAGGTTTGTCAACTGAAACCAGCTGAAAATTTTACATTGAAATCTCCACCCAGATTTAGAATGGCTAGTGGCCAGTTAATTTTTGTTTGTTTGAGGATTTCATTGAAAGCCAGGGCAAGCATTTTGGATACTACAAAAAGTCCTGAGGATTGTCCCCTTTTTTAAAGTCACCCAGGTTCACTACCATCCTGGCAATTGGGGACTGGATGACACTTTCATGAGGATCTTAGCGCAGTTCCTCAGCTGGCCTGATGTGTAGTGGCTGAGTGAAGTAAGACGCCAGCCCTGTTGGTGTTGAGTGCATTTCACTTACAATTCTTGCAATTTTGGCTCATTTGTTTGTTTGTTTGTTTTTAAATTTCTAACCTTATAAAGAGATTTTTGATGACCTTGAGAGTGGTGGGGCACCCAAAAACAGGTTAAAGTGGCTAAAGACTATTAAAGATATTTAAGGGACATATCTACTTGAGTATTAGATCAAAGGCACCTGAGTGAATACATATAAGATTTTGAATGATATGATTTCTCCCTACAGCTTCAGCAGGGGGTAAACAGCAACAAGAGAGAAGAGCTATTTAAGCTAATGGACAGTATTAGCCTAAGGACAAAGGGGATAAACTGTGAATAAGTTCAGGCTGGAAATGGAAAGACTTCTAACTATTGAAAGAGAGAGGTTGTGGTGGGAGCACTGCTTCCCTGAAAAAAAGGACCCTGCCCCTGGCCCAGTCTGGCCTCGGGGCTTGACCTAGCTCCTGTTGCTGCCACTGCCAGACAATGGCAGGCAGCCTGGGTGTGCCTGATCCAGCCCCAGCTACTGCTGACCAGATCGGATCCGGCTCCTGCTGCTGGCCAACCAATGACTGCAGTCCTGGCGGGTCCGACCCAGCACCAGATGCTGCTGGGGCTAGGGCAGAGACATGCGGGGGGCCTGCAGCTCTTCGGGCCCTGCAGCAGCAATGCCCTCGGGTTCTAGAACAGCTTCCCAGGGGAACAGTGAGGACGAACAACCAAATTAATTTAAAAATGGATCTAGATATATGTTTGAATGGGATTAGGTAATGAAGTTGTAGGAAACTAAACTTGATGACCCAAGAAGTCTCTTGGAATCCTAGACGATTAGGGTCACTTTGACCAACCTCCTGTTGAAAGCAGGACCAACTCCAACTAACTCAGTCCAGCCAAGGTTTTGTCAAGTTACACCTTAAAAATCTCTAAGGATGGAGATTTCACCACCTCCCTAGGTAACTCATTGCAGTGCTTCAGCACCTTCCTTTTCCAGTCCTGTATTTCTCCAGACATTTAAAGTTAATCATTCTTTGCTTTCCATCCCAAGCCTCCATCTAAGTTAGAGAATGACAGTCCTTTTGGGGGGCATGGAGCTTGCAGTTGGCACTTTCTCCCATTCTATATCCATTTGACATCCTCTATTGATGTTTTAAGGCCTTTCAATTCTGATTGGCTGATCTGGGGCCTTCCCTTCTCTTTTTCAGTTAGTGTTAACAACTGAACTGCTCAATCACCATCTCTAATGTTAGTTAAGCTTTGTTTCCATTTGTGCAGTGAGGTGATGCTGAAGAAGAATGCTGAAATAAAAGTCAGATAAAAGCTTCCCTCTATATTTAGTTCTTTTGTTTATCCATGCTGCTGATAGCATTATTAGATTATTATGATGGAGGAACACTTGCACATCTAATGACTTGTCCCCAGTCATATTGTTTCTTTCCCTTTGGCATTTCAGTCAACTTGGAGGTGGAAATGAATGACCAAATTTATTTTCTGCTTATTCCAATGCCCTTCTCATGCATCAGTTCTCCCAGTAATTTTCCACAATGGAGTTGTTCTAGAATTACATTGCTGTAACTGTGAGCAGAATTTGGCCGTGAGGCATAAAACATTCTCCAAGTCTTGTCTACACAAGAGACTTGACTGAAATAGTTATCGTGGAATAAGCTGTTTTGCACTAACTGTTCCAGAATCACTCCTACAGCTCTGTGTGTTGTCTTTGTTTTCTGGACTAAAAGTTAGTATATTTAATGTCTCTTTTTCCAGAATGTTGTCCACATGAGAAGCTATTCTGGCCAATTTCTCTGTGTAGACAAGGACCAAGACAACTTTCTAGTAATACAAACAAACTACTCCCCCACCCCTTAATTTGGGATCTCCTGTTTTCTAAAATAGGTGATATATGCTTGTTTAGGTATAAGATCCATGGAATAAAGGGGAACACAAATTCTGGGTATAGGATACATACCTTCTGCGTATAGGATCCATGGAATAAAGGGAATACAAATTAAAGAAGTCTGCAATCCTAGGCTCAAGCCACAAGAAGTCCTCCCTGGAATTTGTTAACACTATACTGCATGTGGCTCTGGGAATTGCATACTAGGCTTCAACTTGTGGTGCCTGTGTTTTAGCTTGACTGTGATGGAATAATGGAAGGATAAATGACAGACAGTTTAGATGTCCTTAATGCTGTGATCTAATACATTGGAGGCAAATTTCTGCCTTAGATGTGGAAAAAAAAATTATTTTCTGATTTTATAAACCCAACTATAATATTGGCCTTTGAACTCTTTTGCACCATACAGCTGGCCTATGGTGCCCTAGCTGCTCTGTTTGTAATTTCCAGAGGGGTAGCCATGTTAGTCTGTTTACAGCAAGAACAATGAGAGTCCTGTGGCACCTTATAGACTTAACAGATTTCTTTGGGCAAAAGCTTATGTGGGCTCCAACCCCACTCTTACATCTGGTGAAGTGGGTTGGAGCCCATGAAAGCTTATGCCTGAAGAAATCTGTTAGGCTATGTTCACACTTACACAGTTAAACCAATTTAACTTATATCGATTTAATAAAATTGGTATAAAATCATTAAATCAATTTAAGTTAAATCAATTTAACAGATCCCCACTAGAAACTCAGATCAAAATAGCATGTCCATGAACAGGATTTGCTATTTCAATTTAGGGGAAAGTCACCATGGGAGGTGTGGCAACATGCCCCCCTAGAAGGGCCATGCCCCCACCCAATATATAGAAAAGGAAAGGACCTGGGAAGGAGAAGGACAAAAAGTGTTAAACCGATTTAACAGTTAAATCGAAATAACATGTCCACACTGTATTATTTCAAAATAATAATTTTGATTTAACCATCATATTGCTATAATACTAGGTTTTATTATACTGATATGACATTCCTTATATTGAAATGAGGGAGCTCCTCATTTTGAAATATGGGAATGTCATGTGGACCTATCATTTTTTAAATCAAAATAACCAGTGTTATTTCAATTTAAATAGTGTGTGTGGACATACCTTTAGTCTATAAAGTGCCACAAGGCTCTCATTGTTTTTGCTTTATTTGTGCTGCTCCTGTCAACATGAGTTAATCAGAGAACTACAAATGATAGAGCAGAAAAAGAGCTGGTGCCAGTAGCTTGAGAAGACAACCCCCATTTTAGCCACTGAACTATCTGTGAATTTTGTTTTCCCCTCCTATATGCAGCTTTTATTAATAGTAGTAGGCAGTACCTACCAAAGACAGTCTAGATTCTTCAAAGCATCTGACGAAGTGGGATTTTCTCCCATGAAAGCTCATGCAATAAATAAATTTGTTAGTCTTTAAGTGCCACAGGACTCCTTGCTTCTTTTGCTGAACTAGACTAAAGGGCTGCCCCTTTGATTCTAAGTTACCCTGATGGAACGTCCCCTCTTTCTGGAAGCCCTTTTTAGGCAAGGTCTGTCCCAATCTGGGCTTGAATGACTATTTTATTGGCATGCCCAAGGTGTATGAAATAAGCAGCAGACATAAAGGTGCTTGTGTGGAACGTCACTTTGTGCAACCGTATTCTGAAAAATAACTGTGGAATTCCATATTAATTCCCTCTAACTGGTTTTTGTAAAAAGCCAGAGCAGTTTGCAGGACTCAGTGTGCTTTTTCCATATTGCTTTTTCTATATTGCAACCAGCCATCTGAAAGAGAAGCTGCATTCTTGGTTCAAGAAAGAAAGATCCAGTCAATTCTTTCTTTCTTTCTTTCTACAACTCAATATCTGAGCACCAGTTTAGATCTAGAAGTCAGCTTTGCATCTAGCTTCCACCTTTCGTGTAGGCTGAACTAAAACTGTGGACTTAAACATTCCCCAAATTGAGGAAACTTCAGTCTAATTTCATCTCTCACTGTCTCTGGTAACACAAGTTCTGCAGCTGGGAATGTAGTGGCTGAGGTATGAGCAGAGCAGCTACCTCACTCTCCTGCAGCGGCGAGGCTAAGGGTACTCAAAAGGTTTTCAGCAACACAGTAAACAGATATGACTCAACGACAGCTGGAGACCAGGTCTGTTGAGTAAGAAGGTGTTATTTTCACATAGTCATTTTTTTTGCCACTTTGAAGAGGGACAAGGTGTGTGAGGTAATATCTTTTATTGAACCAAGTTCCAGTTGGTGTGAGAGACAAGCTTTCGAGCGGGGCATAGCTTTTTTCAGGTCTAGGAAAGGGAAATAAAAGACGTCTGCCCACCTGACTTATCTTGCTAACATCCTGGGACTAAAATGGCTACAAACCACATGCTTTGTAGCAGACTCATTTTTAATCATTTTGTAGCCAGGAAGCAACAGAGGTCTTCTTGTATCACTGCAGATGATCAAATATTTCACCTATCTTATCCATCGATATGAGTGGCACAGAAATCGGCTCTGGAAATGAAGAAGAAGTGTTTGTTTCTTCAGATATTCATGGTTTCTTATCACCACAGTACTTGTACTGGTAGATCTTAGGGTTCTTTGTGTATTGAGAAATATCTTAAGGCTGGCTAACCTAACTTGTATGGCAGGAAATGGTTACTTGTCCTTGGATTTCTTTTCTGAAGGTGCGAATGTCATTGTTTCCTGTTTGTTTCCTTCAACTTATATCATTTCTCACACAGAGCTAAAAAAGGTAAAGTTTCTAGCTTGCTAATATTTTCCAGAAAATAATTAGAATGCAACTCATTGCAAACCTTTCCTAAAGTGTTATGGGATTACCGTACATATAAATAAGCAGGCATAGGCATGATACAAAAATAGGTATATCGTTTGAGCGACTAAAATCTATCATAGGCACATTTATTTATTTACCTTTGAGATGTATCTGAATCAGACCTCCCACCCCCACCCCCCAACTTGAACACCTTCAGACTTAGGGAAAGTTCACTATAGATATGAGTTTCATACCAGAAGCCCCTCTGTACTTCATCTGCATGCACATTTGTCTCATGATGGTTGCATATAACAAGCCTAAAACCACAACAACATCTTGTGGGCAGATACAGTCCTCCCCCCAAACAAGAAGTGAAACTTGAATATACCTTCTATAATTAGGGTTTGTATTTACAGCAGTGTCTGTAGGCACTGGCCAAGACTGAGCCCCCAGTGGTCCTGAGACACTGTGCAGACTTATTCCAAAAGGGTAGCCATGTTAGTCTAGTTCAGCAAAATAAACAAGGAGTCCTGTGTCACTTTTAAAGACCAACACATTTATTTATCACATGAGATTTCGTGGGAGAAAATCCCACTTTGTCAGAGGCTCTCCCTGAAAGCTCATGAGATAAATAAATGTTAGTCTTTAAAAGTGACACAGGACTCCTTGTTTGTTCTACAGATACAGTAAGATGCAGTCCCTACCCCAAAAATTTTACAGTCTAGGAGCTGAACTCTCCTTTTGTTGAGGATTATCTGGGCGTCTCATGTAATCATTTCCCTGCCATTGTGGGGCCTCTGGCTCTGGCGCCCATTGCTCCCTCGATTTCCTTGCCTGTGGCACTCATCTCTGGGGGACAGTAATAATTTTGGTCTAATTTGTTCGTTGGGCGGTGGTGGTGGCCCCTCAACTTAGATGATCCGGTGGTTGCTTTTGATCTCTTCTTACAGTCAGATAACTCAGGAATAAATCCAAAGAAGCCAATGAAGTCAAATCAGTATAAAACCATGGCCCAGAAGAGAAGACTCAGAACTTAAAAATGGTCAAGATGGCAAAATGAGGCACAGAGAAATTGGGAGTATCTCTGCCCTACATCTGAGAGCAACCCAGGTAGACAAATTTGCATTAGCTCTCTGTGTTAAAAATAGCAGTATGGATTTTGTGGCTTGAGCTATTTGCCTTAATCCAAGCCTGCCCTGTCCAGGGGATCCAAGTTTAAGCGGGGAGCCCAAGTCTTGCCCCACACTATATATGTTTTTAGTATGCTTGCTCAAGCGATGCTCATGTAAGTCTGTTTCCCTAGGCTGCGAGGCTTGCTCCCAGCTGCAGTGTAGACATACCCTGAGTGACTTTCCCATGGATACACCGGAAAGTCAGAGGCTAGCGTTCCAGTCCAGTGCCTTTACCCTAAGGTACCCTCACCTAGTAGGACGTGCCTCGTGGAATTTCTACCAAAGACTTCCCTGCTTCATTTTACTAACTTTTTCTTTTCTCATTGGACTTTTCCTCTCTCCTCTCACCTTTTCTGCCCCAGGCTCTTCTAAGTAGAACACAAACATGGTGGCACACAAACCAAATCCACAAGGCCAGTAGGAGTGTGAGATGAGTTCTCCCATCCTCAGCCCATTTGGTTACCAGCGCTCATTTAATGGACAATCTGGGGAGATTTGTTTGTTTGTTTTCAACAAATATACTCAAAGTACAAGAGATCAATTTTCAGGGTGATTTCCAGCCTGCTTTCATGCTCCTCTTGATATGTGGGCCACTCACCTAATAGCTTTGTGCTGTCAACATCATACTTTGGGAATGATACAGGACTAAAACTGGGACACGTGTACTGTAGAAGCTGGACCACAAAGCACAGATGCACCGCTGCCACTTATTGTTACTCCTTCCAGGAAGAATGAGTTTTTTTCAATAAAAACCATGATGTGGGAGGAAACAGCATGTTTCTCTCTTAAATCACATTCACACTACCTTTTTGGGAGTCTTCAGTAGATCCTGTTCTTTCCTTCACAGCCCGACCTCCATCGTCAAGAATTCCAGCTACAGTGAAACAACTTGGTCCCGGAAAGCTGAGAGGGTACCTCTCTTTGGATTCTATAAACATTATTCCTTGTCCAGCTGTACCAAGGTACTTTGAAACTGGATTAAAATGAAATGTGGATTTAAATGTCACAGAATATATATAACACATTCAGAGGCAATCAAAAGGTCACCCTTTCAATAGAGAATTCACTGTCTTTGACTTCTTAATTGCATGAACTGCCCCAGTTCACAGTCTTTACAATGAGTACTTTTATAGTACACTGCAACTTCATTTTGTGTAGTTCCTTTCATATAAAGTCAAACCTACAACCCCCGTCAAGCCCATCAAAAGCCTTCTCCCTCTCAAGGCTTTTTAGATTTCCTGTAGATCCATTTTGCACATGTTGCATTTGCCCATGTTGACCTGTTTTACAAGATCTGATTTACAAGGAGAGACTGAAGGAACTAGGCTTACTTAGTCCGAAGAAGAGAAGACTGAGGGGGGATTTGATAGCAACCTTCAACTACTTGAAGGGTCTCAAAGGGGTAGTCTCATTAGTCAAGTTCAGTAAAACAAACAAGGACTCCTATGGCACTTAAAGGCTAAAAAATTTATTTATTGCACAAACTTTCATGGGAGAAAATCGCACTTGGTCAGATGCTTTGAAAAGCATCTGACAAAGTAGGATTTTCTCCTGTGAACGCTCATGCAACAAATAAATTTGTTAGTCTTTAAGTACCACAAGACTCCTTGTTTGTTTTACTTGAAGGGGTGCTCCAAAGAGGAGGGAGCTAAGGTCTTCTCACTAGTAACAAAGGACAGAATAAGGAGCAATGGTTTCAAGTCACAGCTGGGGCGGTCCAGGTTGGATATTAGGAAAAATTTTCTCACTAGGAGAGTGGTGAGGTACGGGAATGGGTTAACTAGGGGGGTGCTGGAATCTCTGCCTTCAGAAATATTTAAGACAAATATTAGACAAAACCCTGGCTGGGATGATTTACTGGGAGTGGTCCTGCTTTTAACAGGAGGTTGGACTAGATATCCTCATGAGGTAACCCTGTGATTCTATGATCTGACTGGATGGGTTGCACTCGTTGCAACTCCATCATTCTGATCTCTTCCAGCACAGTCTTTTGGCCTGATTCAGGATTAGGTTACTTCAGTATTATATCAGTGTAACTCCACTGAACTTTCATTCTTATAGACTAGGAAATTCAAGTTAGGCTGGGTCTACTAATAAAATTAAGTGACCAAATATTACCAAACACAATAAGATACATATTGCAAAAGTATGGTGGTGGTGGCTGGAAATCATTTTTGAAAAGATATGATTGCTTCTTGTTGCATCACACATGTGCTGCTTTCTTCTTTAAGCATGTCTGGAATTTCTTCAGGGTAGCTGCTTTTCCCGTGATTAACGTCCCCTCCTGATTGACTAGTTTCCCTAATGAAATTGTCATCTGTAATTAACTCATCCATACATCAGTGACTCTGTATTTTTCAAGGACATCTTTGGATTCTATCTTCTGATGGGTGCTCAATTTTCACCTCAGCAAACCCCAACACTTTTTTTTTTAAAGGAAAAGGTGGAATTTTGTGTCAAACAGGTGTTGGATTGCTGACTAAACAACACCCAGGCAGCTAATATCTTTTGCTAACTGAATAAAAACATGTAGGGCTTTCTTGTGTTGTTTTTGGAGTTGCTTTGTTCTCTCATGCAAGTACCAAAGATGCTTTGAAAACACAAATGTTCTTCAGGACTGAGAAATCATTCTAGACACAGAACTGTCATCTCACCTGACTTTCTGCTGGGCCTGTGCCTCCAAGCTCTCAGAGAAGCTGTCAAGAATTGAAAGCAACTCCTCTTGCTTGCACTGGTGAGGAAACTTGCTTTTACAGCTAATGTATGCTGGAGTTTTGATTTGGGGGCTTAATTTACAAGAGTAGTAAGTAAAGCTTTTGTGTCATTACTGAATGAATATTGGGTCAGTTCCTGAAGGCATCAGATCCCAGTTGGTCAGGTACCAAATTGGAGGCACCAGTGGGTGTGTGCATGGATTGATGACAGAAATGCTTGTTGAAAGTTGTTGTGATCCAGTATCTGAGCAGGTATGTGGTAGCTCCCCATGCTCAGTTGCAGTCTGAATATTTAGACCTAATGGGAAGGGTCTGAAAACTACATGGAGGAGATCTACTGAGCCTCTACAGGGAGCGAAGGATACGTTTAACCAGGGAAGATTACTAAAGAGGCTGATACCTTTGCTTAGCCATGTCAGCATTGTTTGATTCATTCATGGGAACTGTGAGAAACAAACGTTGGGTAAAAGTCCTTGGGGACCTGACACATTCATTGGCCCCTTGGCATGGAAAGATCTGTGTGTTCACATGGGAGGTCCATGTGACGATGATTAGACCCAAGGCTGGCAAAAAGGACAAGTAAAATGCTTTGATAAAAGTGCCAGGCACTGCATAAAGAAATCGTTTGGTGTAGTAGAAAGTGAAAGTCTGAAACATAAGGTTAATATAACAGTCCTCATGCCTCATTTTATGCCTTAGGCTCTCACTTTCGACTACATTTGGTTGCAGACTGAGGCTGAAAAATGAGAATTAGAGGTTGTGGCTGTGAGAAAAAAAACAGAAAATTGGAAGACTATGGCTGAAATGCTTACAGTCCAAATCCTCAGCTTAATTAACACCACTAAAGAGGATGGGAAGAAAAAATGAGAGGTGGTAGAAAACCATGTTGAGGGAATAAAAGTCTGGATAAACCTTTTAAGTCTAGAGCAAAGGAGACGCAAGAGAGAATTAGGCAAACATTACAACAAAACCATCAGGTGAGGCACCAGAGTTCTGGTTGTACCAAATATTGTCAGCAGGTTGCTGCCCTTAAACAATTGAAAGCTTCTAGAGCAGAGGTGGACAAACTATGGCCTCTGGGACAGATGTGGCCCCCAGAAGCCTTTCATCCAGATCTCAAAGTGGGCCTGGTTGGAGCCCGATAATAGCTGGTCTTCCTGGCCTATGCCCTTCCCATCACTCCTGTTGTGTGCATCAGCAGTGCCCTGTCTGATCCGAAGCATGGCTGCAGCAGTGCACCACTCCTCTCCCACCACCTGGGTCCGGGAGCGGCATTTGGTCAGAGCATGGTGGCTTATCTCTCTGTCTCTTCCTCACACCTTTCCAGCCTGCCTGGATCCTGATGTGGCCCTCAGACCAAAAAGTTTGATCACCCCTGCTCTCTAGGCCTCCTTTCAGCAATCTGTCCTGAAATACTTCCAGGTTTCTCTGATAACAACACAGAATTATGCCCAGCCTCATGCAGTCCAGATCCTCTGGCACAGCCATAACTATGGTGGGGCGAGTGGGGCTTTGCTCCGGGCATGCCAAAGTGGCTGCATTGAGCTGCTTTGTTAAAGGGCACACACTGCACTGCTTACCCCAGGCACCAGCTATTGTAAGGGGTGCGGTAAACTAGTTATGGCTCTGTCCTCTGGACCCTATGTTCCTGATAAATATGGGTCATAAATCCCCATCACTGCCGGCATCTCCTGTGTTAATAACAGTGAGCATATGGCGCCTGTCACTACCCATGCCGCACAAATTCTAAATGCCCAAAATGAAACTACCGGCAACTTTAGATGGGTAGAAAATACCTCACTGGTCCCAATGCAAGCAGCCACTCTTGCTAAAACACTCAGGCCTATAAATAGCTTCACTGTTTTAGATGGGATTACAGGAATCCATAACATGCCCACGTTCCATTTCCAATTCAACCTGCCCGCCTTACTTAGTGAAACCATCAACCCCACTGACTATGCTGGACTCTAGCGTGAAATTGGACTTGGGAACAAGTCACGGAGATGCTCTAAATGAATCGTTCAGACTCTCCGCCCAAGAGATAATATGTTGAGTTTATTTTACTCTGAAAAATAAAATCCTGGAGAATATCCAGAAGTCTTTCCAGAGATGATAAAACTCTTAGCCTGCCTGCCAGGAACTTTCCTGACCCCAGCTCAGAGACAGCATTTTAACTAGGACAAACAGGAGTATTACAGCCTCGAAACAAGGAAATGTGGCTAGTGGCAGTTAACTGTCCACCCTGAAAAAACCCAAGGAGTCTGGTGGCTCTTTTAAAGACTAGCAAATTTATTTATTGCATGAGCTTTCATGGAGGAGAATCCCACTTTGTCAAATGCTTGAAGATGGGGAACATGAAAGTTTCTTGCAATTGTTATGCATGGCAGCTTAAGAATTCTGGCCAAGGCGAAGTGAGGTGTAGAAGCTTGGGCTAAGGGCAGAGCAAGAGTTTCCCCATATCTGAGGGGCTTTCCAAAATAGTCTAAGCTAAGCAAGGTTGTCTAGCAGCATATCTCATAGCTGGCAGCTTTGCGGTTAATTGCTTGTGCAAGATGTAGCCGGTGGAGGATGGAGGGTGAGCCTCTCAGAAATCAAGTGATCGCCCTCAGTGTAGAATTGCTCAAGGCAGCAGCTTGTATTGTGACTGACAGCAACTTTTAGGCCTATATAGCAGCTTTCGTGACTCGGTTACCTGAGAAGTGCAGTAGGCAGCACAGATGAGTGAAGAAAGTGGGGTGTGTGGGTGCATGTGCGGCAAGAATGAAAAGTCCCTAGCTAAACTTGATGGCCAATCAAGATCCAAAAGCTGCTGGTCAAGAAAGGCAAATCAATTCCAAATAAGGATGAATAAAGATGAAGACGGATGCCCCTCCTTGGGATGCCCCATTGATTGATTCATCGATAAAACAGCCGCACTCTGTAGCCAAGGAGGAGGAAGATCAGTATCAACACAACAGGGGTTGGTGTGCACCTCAAGCTTTTTCATCGCTTCAGCTTCAGCACCTGGGCTAACTTGGGCCTGGCCAGTCTCGAGTAAGCCCAGCATCTTAATAGGTGTGAATGTGGCATGTCAGTGGTAGCGTGAGTGTAAGTGTGTTGTGTTCTGTAATTTGTGTTGCCTATTATGCTGCTTTACTTAAATCACTAATGTATTGGAGCCCGGTTTGCTGTACTCTGCAACCCTGGTGTTGCGAGAAATCCAGTAGCTTATTGCGTGGTTTGGATTGCTTTAGCAAATGGCAAACTAACCCTACATATATATTTATCCCCGCTTACTGTGTCTTCATAAATATATTCATATATCATTGAAAAAGTGCCCATAGAAATTGTACTTGCAAACAAATATACAGTTTACCTCCGTTTAATCATAGTATATCAAGCTTCCTTAATAAAAGCTCCATAAAAGGTGATTGATCCAAAAGGAGTGTCCAGCGTCGACCCCACATAACACAATAAATAAATTTGTTAGCCTTTAAGAGTTCCACAGGATTCCTTGCTTGTTTTGCTGAACAAGACTAACACAGCTACCCCTTCGAAATTTGCCAGCCCAGGTTCCTTAGTCCATTCCATGACCATCCTTCTGCCTGTAATATATGATCAGTGGAGATGGCCAGATGTGCAGGTCTCTTGGAAATATCCATGCTCTGTGGGGAAGCTGAGGTGCCAATATATCAAATTTCCCGGCTTCAAAGCTCCCAAATTACAACTCTTCAGGGATTTAATGGCCTGCACCATTTCACACTCCTTGCAATTTTGGGCTCCCAAGCACAACTAGAATAAAGCAGTTGGTGAATCCTTTTCCCCCTTAACTGTCTGGATTTAGACTCTGCCTCAGGTTATCTTTCAGTTCCCTTTTGCGCACTTTCTGAATTTACTTTGAATTGTTTTAGAGATGCATCTATCTCATCTTTTTAATTCCTTTTGATCAGCTTTGAGGTCCCCCTGACTGGCTTTGATTGCTGTTATTATTGTGCCAATATGCTTAATCTGAATGCAAGCAGGAAAACTATCTTTTAATTGCTCTTCCTGGAAAAATCTTTTCTCATTCCTGACTTCAGTTATCACAGCATCCAAGTGGTCAAAGAAAAGACAAGCTTCTAGATTGGGTTGATTCATGACAGGCAGGAAAAGGAGCTGACAGAGGATGATAATAGTGACATATAGAAGTGATGGAGCACTTGTCATCAGCAGCGCTCAAGGGGCTTTTTAAAGGTGGGCAATATCATTATCCTCATTTTACAGATAGGAAAACTGAGGCACAGAGCAGCAATGTGATTTGCCTAAGGTGACTTACAAAGTTATCATTGCTATAGGATTAAAAAGACAGTTGTTTTCCTTCCCCAGACTTTTGATACATCATAATGTCTTCTACTTTTTGCTCTATTCCCCGTGACTTTACAGGAATTATATAATCATACATGAAAACTGTGCTCCTCCACCCCCTGATTTTTCTAAAATGCCACCAGTGGTCACATACAGAGCCTGTAATAGAGCATGAGTCTCAGGAATCCTTATCCAGAACGCTATCCACTGGGCAATACTACTTTCCTAATCTGGGGTTTGTCTACCCTCCCCCAAACACCTCACAGATCCTGCCGTGTCTGTCCCAAGTGACATTATGAGCCATGGAGGCTGGTGGCAAGCTGTTTATGGGCTGCTTGTTTAAACTAAATGAAGCCTTTGCATTGGGAAAATATTTTGTGCTTTTTAATGTGGTAGAGTACTACCTCGCCCTTAGCAAGTAGTAATTTAACATGGTAAGTGGTACCTCAGTCGTGACTCTCAAAGCACTTCACCATCTTTAATGTAGTTGTTCTCACCCCACCCTCTGAGGTAAGAAAGTGTTATTATCTTCCCACTTTTACACCTGACAAGCCTGAGGTATAGGAAGGCTAAGTGACTTTGCCAAGGTTGGACAGAAATGCTGTGACTGAAGAAAGATGTGAACCCAGGCCTTTTAGGGCTTGGATTAGGGTCCTTATTATTGAATCTCATCTTCTGCTTCACTGCAAGAACCTTACGTGGCTGTTGCAGCTGCTAGTCCCACATCAGATATGTGATTTTGGCAAGTTCTCAGCTTCATTCTCTCAGCATCTTTGCCCAGATAAATAGATTCCGATTTAAGGACACACTTTGATTACCAAGACTCATCTTCTTCCTAACACAATCCCTGAAATTTCATCTCCTTAGCCCTGAATCAAGCCCATAACACATGGTTGGTCTAGATCACATCCGCAACTGTGTATTTCCAAGTTTCTATTTAGAGATGGGCCAGACCACAGCTCCAGGTGTGATCTTTTTCTAAACCCTGTGGTCTGAAACTGTTCACCGTTGACACCTCTTGGTGAGTAGGGAGAAGAGAGGCTCAAAACTGCTGGACAACTCTAGACGGACTTGGAGCTCTCTATTGACATGTCTCAATGAACAAGGAGAAGGACTGATGGGGCTCAGTCTCATTTGAATTTCAGTTATGTGACAGTTTGGGGCACTTTGACTAAAGTATAGTTAAGTTATGAGTATGGGGGCAGTAAAATGCTATTGACCTTGTTAGGAAACATAAAGACTAGAGAACAGCACCAAATATTCCTTCTTGCAGTTACGGGTCATCCTGAATGAGACCATACTGTGGCCCACTTAGGTAATGGAGCTGGGGGGTAGGACTGGAAAGAAAGAGAGGCAGAAAAGGGCTCCAATCTTGTGCTGGGAGTGCTTCTTCAGCCAGAAGGACTCTGTTAAAGGTATGTAGATCATTGAGTCCTCTCTGAAGACTTAGTTCACGGGGGCAGCTTAAAGGCTATGGATAAACTTGAAGTAGCGGATGGACTGAGGCAGGTGGTGGCTGAAGCTACATAAAACAGCAGCCTACCTAAGGGAGCAATCAAAGCTGAAATCACGTCCATTGAGTCAGGTGGTAGAGCCCCCAGAGCAGTCCTTTGGGGTTGGTGTCCTGGAGCTCCACTGGTCCTGAACAACAAACTGCGAGTGGGAAGTGGAGGTAGGGGAAAGTGCTCCAACATGTTAGACACTCACAACTGTAAGAGGAGGACAATGGGATGATGGTGAAAACACATCGAGGAGGGTATGGTGGAGCAGAAATCTTATAATAATAATAGTATATATTATTAATTTATTAGTTGCTGCCTTTCCCACGTTCATTCATTCCTCTTCCCCCTACTAGAGACCTCTTTGTTTTAAACCCTTGAACTCAGTGCCTACCCTTGGAGAAGTATTACTTACCAAAGGTGCCCAGGGTGATGTATATAGCTGTTCAGGTTTTCTGGATGGGGGCTCAAGCTGGAGTTATTTACGTTTTCAGAAGAAACCACTAGAAAAATTGAAGTAGATTCTATTTGCTGTCAAGAACACCAGGCAGAAAGAAAATATTTGTAAGAGACCAGCTCCAGCACTGAATCTAAACTGTATAAGTCAAGCATCACTTTCTAACAGGCACACTTAGAGGACCAAATTCAAATTCTTTTGCAGTTTGGGACCAGGAAGAATTCAATTTAGATCTGAATTCAGATCTGCATCCCAGCTTTATAACTTGGGCCCATTTCTGATTCTTTTATCTGAATAGCTTGCTCAGCATGCCCACATCCTGCCATGTGGCATGTCTGAAGTGGGACAGGAAGGAAGGCAGACAAGGAGGAGATGTTTGCATAACTACACCCAAAACAGTTGAACTCTAAACCATTTAGTACATGGGAAAGTCCCTTCCTTGTCTCCAGAACTTTCATGGATTTCTTCCAGCTTATCTCAAGGACTATTCTCTAACTCTTTTCCCCTCCCTCTCTCTTTTACTCACCAACACTGGCCTCCTCTCTTTCCCTTCACAGCAGCTTGCCAATGTCAGCATGAGGGTCTTCTTTGTATCTCTGGATCATTGACTTTCCAGCTCATTTCAAATCTTGGCTGGGCAGGCATATTTTTGCTCCCTGGTCTATAGAGCTGTTCATTTCTTTCTCCTTCAGTTATGACTTTGCTATGGAATAGATCTCAGTGAGTGCAGTATTTAGCTCTCCTTTCCATGCCTCCTCACCCTCAGTAACACTTTGGTCCTTCATGGTGGGTTCCCATTGAATGATTGTGACAGAGAGGAGGGAGTTCTAAATGCAATATCAAGGCTTCCTGGAGTTTCTCACATGGGAAAGAATAAAGACTTTATTCACATAATGATTGCATGTGCCAATAAATGCACTACTCCTAATGAAAAGATTGTAAAACTCCACCATAAGGAGAACGGTCATGAGATGTTGCAGTGTCACATGGTCAAAGAGAAGTCACATGCCACAAGGGATGACTGGAAACCAGACTGCCTCTGTTTTCTTTTAGTGAAATCATGGAGAGGAAGGAACTTGCCTCCACCCACTATAACTTGGCCAGTATCCTTGTTGAGGACAAAACTTATTTTAATAAGATTAACTTGTTCTTATTTTCCTTAGAAGATCAAGAGGGCTATGTCTACACTTACACTTTAAATCGAATTAATGATGATTAATTCAATTTAAAGTATTGCGTGGTTACACTAGTTTTCCTTAGCTTGAAATAAGGACCTCCCTCAATCTGAAATATGGAAAGGTCTTTTCAAAATGATAAAACCTCCTTTTATGTTCGAAACCATGGTTAAACTGAACTTATTAGTTCAATTTAGCCCAGTGTAGCTGTGTTAATTTGAACTAACCGTTAGGTTGAATTAACACTTTTTGCCCTTCTTCCTCCCAGAGTGCCTTCCTCTGTCTATATATTGGGTGGGGGCATGGCCCTTTTGGGGGGGTCATGTTTACATACCCCCCATGGTCCCCCTCTCCTGAATCAAACTAGCAAGTCCTGTCCATAGACATGCTAGTTCGATTTGGGTTTCTAGTGGAGCCATGTTAATTTGATTTAACTTAATTTAATTTAACGATTATTAGTTTGATTTAATTGGTTTGATTTAAGTTAATTTGATTTAACAATCTAAGCGTAGACATAGCCGACGTGATTTGATCATAGTCAGATATATACCTTTTCTGAAAAAAAAAAAAGAATCAAGTACTAAAAGGCTCTTAGATTTAATGGGAAATAGCATAACTAGAAGCAGGGGCTGTAAGGTGAAGCCAGACTAATTCAAATGAGATTTAAGGCCCATGTTTTTCAGCAGTGACGGTGATTAGCTATTGAGACAAACTGTCAAGGGAAGTGATGGATTCGCCATCTCTTGGTATCTTTGGATTAAGACTGGCTGCCTTTCTGGAAGAGATGCTTTAGTTAAACACAAGTTTCTGGATTTAAGACAAAGATAGATGGGTGAAATTTTATGGCCTGTGTTATATGGGTGGTCAGACCAGATGATCTCAAGGTCACTTCTGGCCTTCAGATCTAAAGATCTATGGCAGTAGAAATCCACACCCTCCAATTGTGCTACCTCTGCAGAGCGTGTAGTGGACATCCAGAAAAAAAGCAAAATGTTAGGAATTCTCAGGAATGGGATAGAAAATAGCATAGAGGCTATTATAATGTTATATAAAGCAACAATAAGCCCTCACTTGGAATACTGAAATCAGTCTTTCTGAAAAAGAAGAGCAGACATAGAAGGGGTTTAGAGGGAAGAGATGAAAATGACTACAGGTATATCAAGAAAAGTTAGAAAAAATGGGGACTGTTCAATTCAAAGAGGGCACAAGTAAGAAAGGATGTGAATGTCTGAAAAATCCTAAATGATGTAGAAAAAGTAGTTTGGGTGTGCCTATTTACCTTCTCTTGTAACACAAGAACACAAGGCCGTTCAGTGAAATAATGAGGTGGTTAATTTAGAACAGGATGAAAAACTTGTATTGCAGTGCACAGTTAGTCCCTGGAACTCATTGCCACAAGATACCAATGTTCCAGTTTAGGGATTATGGCTATGTCTCTAGTCTGATTTTCTGAAGAGTGTGTTGTGTTTTAGCATCCATTTTGAATATCAGCTTGTTTGCATGCTTCATTATAGACTGTAACTGTCAGGTTGACTGGCACCCTTTTACTTGGGTTAGGCAGTGCCTGTTGCTTAGGTGTCTGACTGGAATGAGAAAGCCATCAAAGGCCGTCAGCAACAGAACAGCATTACCTTGGTGGGGCAATGAGTGTTACCAGTGGAGCTTTTTTTAAATGACCCTTTTCCCAGTTCTACTCTCATGGGGTTGCAGCATGGAACTTCCTCAGCAAAAGGACAAAAAGAGAAAGGTTTACAGAATGTTTTTTTAAAAAGGAGATAGGCATTATAAGGAATAGTCTGCACTACAAAGGATGGTATAATTATTTCAGTTAAGAGTGTGAAAAAATTGCACCAGTAGCTGAAACGAGAGTCCTGTGGCACATTAAAGACTAACAGATTTCTTCGGGTGTAAGCTTATGCTGGAAGAAATCTGTTAGTCTTTAAGGTGCTGCAAGACTCGTCTTGTTTTTGCTGTACACAGATGAGCATGGCTACCCCTCTGGAAATTATTAGCTGACATAGCTAGGCTGGAAAAACCCTAGTGCAGACACCAGTGTGTGGACAGGAGGCTCTGCGCAGGGGCTCTGCTGGTATAATTGTATTGGCAAAGAGTCTACAAGCCCTAAGTCCTGGAAAGATGTATACCCAGGATGAGAAGAAAGAGCAAGTGGAATGAAGGACCTGGCTGTTTGAAGTTCCAGTGGAACAAGGGGTCTGGTCCCATAAAAAGCCCCGATTTATTTTTCTTCCATTTTGGGGCCTTAGCCTTGTCTGATTAGAGCCCAAATGGACTGTTTGGGGCCCTGAATAATTCCTTCTAGATTTCACTGATTATTCACATGAAAAGAGAGGAAGGCTGTCATTACAGAGGTTATTTTAGAGAAGCTGAAAAAAAAGGATTAGGTATGGTTGATCACAGGGGATAAAGCTATGAGAAAGGAACTAACATGGCTGCAGCATGCCCAAAAAAAAAAAAAAAAATATATATATATATATATATATCTCAAATGCAGCAGATATATAGGCCTCTCAGTCAATATGCTGTCCACTCACTGATTCTTGCTGAAGAAGCTGCTTCCTGAGTTGCTCTAGCTTTTGGAATTGTTCCAAGGTTGTGCACCCTGGTCTCCATTTCTATTAGTCATTAGGATGTGTTGAAAAAGCATATTAGCATAGCATTAAAATGCCAAAACATGACAAGATGTCATCAAGGCTAGAGGCAATCTGTCCACTATGAAATTAGGTTAGATAGTGTTTTGGATGAGTTAGAGATCAGACCTTCACTCGATCCTGTGTCAGAACTTAAATCTGACAGCTTGCACATAAACATTGCAAAGTTTTCATCTCTTGTTTTGGCCAAGGTGTGGTGAACGATCTTATCAAAAATTAGTGTTGGGGGTGAAGAATTGCTGAATCTGGATCTTTACATGTCAACAGCTTGAGGTTTAGCTGGTGGTCTTTGAAACGCTTTATCAGAATTAACATCATCTGGGTTCGCTACGTTTAAGGAAACTGCTGCTTCATGGACTGAAATGTCAGGAATACCTGTGCAATACAAAGAAAAACAGTCTTGAAGAATGTGGGTAATAACAGGTGAACTTGCAAAAAGAACAGGCATTAGATCCTCCCAAAGTTTTTGAATGTGACATTTTCAACCCCATCTTAGGCACAATATTAACATAATTGGATGATCAAATGCATACATATGATGGAGTCAGAGAAAGTTTTGCCTTTTTGACAGCCAAGAAACTGAGAAGTATCAGTAGCAAAGAACTAAAGAGGCATGCAGAAAATTTAGCAAGCATAGTCTACCCTGAGGATTTAATTTCTGGCAGTTTTGAAAATGAGCTGGAGTACTTTGCCAGTTTTTTCAAGTAAATTTTTAAGGCTGACTTGAAAATGAAGGTGTCCATTGAACTCCTTAGCTATATTCACAAAAGGTCTTCAGATGTGACCTTCCTTAACACAGAAATATCATGACCAGCATATTTTTTTCCTGTCTTCTTGAAACTTGGCTGCTAATGAAAGTTTCAGCAAGCTAAAATAAATCAAGATCTCTCTAAGAATGTCTGTTGGGCAGGAAAGGTTAAGTGATCTGGCAGTTATTTCTACAGGGAACTCAGAAATTAGGTGGGGTAGGCTTGTATAAGCTAATTAATGAAATTCCTTCAGAGAAGTCTAGGGAGATCTCTTTGTAAAGAAACTGAGCAGTGATTGCAATATTTTTGTATATTTTTGGTTTTGGCTAGGGTGGGAGGGTCTTGGATTTTATTCTTTGAATTGTGTCCTGAATACTCTTGGCATGGCACTTGGTGAGACGCTGAATGGCACTGAACAAATCCAAAAAGACTTCCATGAGTAGCAAGGTCTTTGAAGGAGGGAATTGCCAACAGGTTTTTGCTGCTTTTCTTGCCTAGATCTGTGTATCTCTTAAGTTTCCGTAGAAAGAGACAAGGAGGTGAGGTAATATCTTTTGTTGGACCAACTTCTGTTG
This sequence comes from Podocnemis expansa, assembly GCA_007922195.1. NCBI lineage: Eukaryota > Metazoa > Chordata > Testudines > Podocnemididae > Podocnemis > Podocnemis expansa. The sequence continues at coordinate 3,631,405 of ML682033.1, forward strand.
GTGAAGGAGACAGGCTGTTTCACTAAGTGTAGTTGATCCAATGAAAGATATTACTTCACCAACTTTGTCTTTCTCATATCTTGAGGCCAAGATTGCTACAACACTACAGAAAAGCTTCCTAAGAGTAATGTGTGTTTAAGATGTTCCTTTCCGAAGCCTGTATTTCTCTCTTTAACTGTCATGTGGTGTTCAAAGAGTTAAACTATTCTCTAGCAGGTTCATGCATGCAACGCTCTAGGGAGACTTTGAGGTTAACCCTGGTCCTGTGGCCTAACACAGTGGGGACACAGGTTGCTAGACAGACAGCCTGTCCACTGGGAATGTGCCAGAATAACCAGACTTAGGCTTTGTCTACACTCATGGAGTCAGCAAGACTTTATCGCTCTGCGAAAAAAATACAGTGTGAATGCGGACAGCACGCTGGCTCTTGTTTAGATGGTTTTATTGACTCTTATGGCTACACTTGCATTTGTTTGGGCAAAACTCAGGGGGTATTTTTTGTTTTCAACACGCTGGAGTGACAAAGTTTTGTTGGCATAACCAAGAGTAGACAAAGCCTTAGAGGTCGTGCCTGGAGGCTGCTCAAACTGAGTGGTTAGTCAGGCCTACGAGATGGAAAAGTCTGGTTAATACAGCAGGCTAGCGAGCATCCACATGGGGACACTGGACAGGAAATGTTGAGCTGTCTGCCCCATTTATGAACCCTACATCAACTCCATTTTGAATATGTAGTCTTTTGCCTTTTTTATGGTGTGTTTGCTTCCATGTTGGCTTGAAAACATCAAAGGCTGGTGACAAGAGGGGATAGTTCACCTTTAAATACCCTGCAATTGGAAAGCTAGTCTCTTTCAACAACAATCTGGTCCTGGCCCAGAACTGGACAGCAGGGGAAGTCACGAGGGCAACAAAGTCACCTGAAAGGAGTTTGTGCTCCCGTGGGAAACTAGCAAAGGTGTCAATTAACCCAGAGGGACTGAAGGTTTTAAAAGGACAGAGGCTGATCAGCTTGGTGGCAATTTTCTCCAGTTCATGAGGGAGAGACCACTACCGACATAACAGCCTGCAAGTGACAGAAGACATCCTGCAAGCCTGCCTTCTTGTATGCTGGTGGTCTCCAAGGTCTCCTATGGCCGTGGGGAAGAAACAGAGGCCATTCATTATTGTTCTGTGTGATCTGTTATCCCCTGTAGTTTATATGTGAAGTAAAGAGCAATGGTGCAAGAATCAGTGGAAAGCCTGTGGACCAGTATGTGTGGAGTATACACAGCTACTACTTGCCCCTGAGTGAGTTAAACTGGGAACCAGAAGTTTTAAAGCGACAGCCATGTTAATCTAGTTTGGCAGAACAAACAAGTCCTGTGGGACTTTTAAAGACTAACAAATTTATTTTTCACATGAGTTTGTGTGGGCAAAGTCCTTTTTTGTCAATGCCCCTCTGCCATATGCATCAGACAAACTGGGCTCTCTTTGCGCAATAGAATAAATGGATACAAATTGGACAACAGAAATGGGATCTTTAATAAACCAATAGGAAATTACTTCAGTCTCCCAGGCCATTCAGTAATGGACTTATCTGTAAATATCCTCAAACACATTTACTCTAGATCAAGGCTTCAAAGAGAGACTTCAATGTTAGAATTCAGATGCAAATTCGATACCATCAGCCTTGCTCTGTATAAGGGCTTGATCTTGCTTTCCCGTGACAAATATTAGACTTTAAAGGTGCCACAGGACTCCTCTTTTGTTTTTCATTACCAACAGTGATTCTTACCTCTCTCAGTCTCACTACTTCTGATATTCTGTGTTTGAATCTATACAACTTGTTTGATTTGCCAAAGTAATCTGACCTGATGCAGTGAAATATACTCACCTGATTTATTCCTCATCCTGCTATAATTTTTGTCTTCAATGTAAGTTTTCTCCACTTTGGCATGTAACAAAATCTGCTTAACATGCAGAAGGTCCTGGGTTCAATTCCCAGGGGGTTGGACTTGATGATCTCACGAGGTCCCTTCCAGCCCTATGATATGATATGATGATATGATAAAATGAGACTTTGCTGTGAAAGCTCACATGACCCAGGAGCTTCACAACAGCTGGCTGGAGTTCTGGGCGCAGATGGTGTTTAAATACCAAGGAGAGTCTCTCCTGCTTCCAGAAGGGCTAGGTGGCTGGACAGCAAATTTCAATATGTGGGTGGCTGTGGGGGGTGCCAGAGACAGGGACTGCGTGAGAAGAGTCTATCTAGGGACCCCAAAAATTGGGGCAGCAGTTAGACTCCTATGAAACGCTAAAAGTGTAGCAAACCTTAGAGTACCCAGAACAGAGAGTTGTATTTAGCCAGTGCTGGCTCAACCATATACGTGAAATAGGCAGCCACTAGGGTGCCAGGATTTAAGGGGTGCCAAATTAGATGGAAGTGATTTTTTTCTCTACTTAAAAAAATATTAAGATGTGAGGGGAGGGGGCGCCAAAGGCTAGTTTGCCTAGGGTGCCAAAAACCCTTGGGCCAGCCCTGTATTTACCTAAAAAGAGCTGTAGAGAAAAAACAAACAAAAAGCAAAGGATGCTGGACTGTGATCTCAGCTAGTTGCAGTCTACGTGCACGGTTACTACAATGGGCTATGGTGGTAGTAGGTGGTAACTGTAACCTTCTCTCTTAGGAAACTTAAGAGATATTCGGGCATAATATTTGCAAATAGTCTTTTGGCTTTTCATCCCATTGAGACAAGGAAGAATGTTGAACTTGGGAAAATAGCTGAAGAACAGGAAAATATTTCCTTCTCAGCTCTACACGTGATTCTTTCTCAGTCATCAGAGTCTGTGTTTCAATCCTAGCATGCATGCAACTACACTTCTGCAGAAAAAGTGCCATTGTTTTCATGGAAATTGGGAGTCAGAATTTGCATTAACCATGACTTCCTGCTAGGCACAAAACTGCACTACCAGCAAGACATCATTACCGTTGTATGAGTCAGCTCACAAAATAATTCAGTTAGGTAAACTGCTCTTGCTATACAAGGCCAGACCTTTAACCAGCCAAGTGGGCTGCTGAGAAGAGAATCCTGGACTGGAATAAAGCTGGCTAGTTTGACTTTATATCAGCCCCTCCCAGAACTTTCTGTGCAGGGGTGGAATCCAGTTGTTAGTGGCAAGGGGAGTGACAAGAACTGGAAAGTAAGTTTCAGAGGGGTAGACATGTTAGTTTAGTTCAGCAAAACAAACAAGAAGTCCTGTGGCACTTTTAAAGACTAACAAATATATTTATTGCATGAGCTTTTGTGGGTGTGATGAAGTGGAATTACACCCACAAAAGCTCACATGATAAATAATTTGTTAGTCTTTAAAAGTGCCACACACTCATTGTTTGTTTTGAGGAATTGGATGGGTTGTCAGAGGTAGGAAAAAGCAGATCCGCAGTATGGTAGGCTCTGCCTGCCATTCCTCAAATGATGGAATAATTCCTAGGGTATTTTTGTTTTTAGCTCATGCAAGTTAGATCATGTAACTTGTAGCTGAAGCTGGTTCAGTCTCCTGGTCAACTCATGACTAGGGGAACTATAGAGGAGGCTTTGTCCAAGAACAGTACTCACCTCCTGTCCACAAGGACTATGGGAGCAACAGCACTGTGGGTGGGATTTAATAACAGATAAGGGATGCAGATGAATCAGGTGGGGGAATCTGGCAAGTGTCTCCTCCTCTAGGCATCAGCTGATAGTTGCACTGATGCACAGAAGCATGAACACTGATATCAATGGGACTACAAATGTTGTACATTACTATTTGTGCAGTTTGCAGCATAACCATGACACTGTTGCTCAAGGCAATTAGTTGATGACTACGCAAGTAGTGGTGGTGTGCTGTCCGTGTTTGCAATGCATGCCCTGGGCGGGCTGTGCCTGCTCAAAGATTCCATCCAGCCCCAAAATATTCATGGAGGAGGCCATTTTGTAGAACAAAATGGCCTCCTCAGTGCTGCTTGAGCTTGCATGACCTATCACACAGTCAAGAAGGATGCTGTTGTGCATGCAAGTGTGGAATTGAATGGTGGACTAAAAGACATCCAGGTGTGTCACGGGCAAAGAGTTCCAACTGCCTTCCAATCAACAGGAATGTGTGTGTAGTAAGGTTCAACCTAATGGGAGAAAGGACAACTCAGTTGGGCCATTAACATTGGCTTTGATATAATCAGACAGTTATTGCATGGGAGTTTCCTTCAAACTGTGACAAGCATAAATGCTGAGGTTTACCAGTGATGAAATAAAATGAATGCGTAACGTAGAGGTGTCAAACCTCAACCAGCATTATTTTCAGTATGAACGGGAGCACAGTGAAATGACTGGAGGGCCAAAAGTGCTACTACTCCTTGAAAGAAACCTTGGAAGATACTTAATTGAGAAGACAATCTCTTGTAGAACATATTTCCTTCATATTTCTTTCTCTTTTTCATTCCCTAAGCTTCTTTTCATCTTTCTTTGATCCTTTATGGGATTAGATGTTGAGGAGGGCTGGGGAAGGATATAAATGCACATCACAGATAATCAGATATGTTAAATATAAGCTTGTTTTCCTGTTACTTCTATTTGTCTAGATCAGGTGTGGCCAAACTGCAGCTCAGGAGCCACACATGGCTCTTGAATGAAAAAGTGTGGCTTGTGGAAGAATGTCAGCAAATCAATTTAGTAGGTAAAAGTATATGGCTATATGCCTCACTGTGGGTCTTGAAGGTTTCACAATCAACTTGTGTGGCTCTTGAGTTTCATAATTTTGGCCACCCCGGTCTAGATATTTACATGGACCTCATCACCATGCTAGCTGAGCAGCTCACCATTGTTAGTACTGTCCTCACTTTACAGATGGGAAACTAAGGCACTGAGGGTGAGACCCACAAAGGGAATGAAGCACCCGAGACCAAAATTTTGATCCCCAATATCTCTTTTGAGTTGCTGCCTAATCCCATTGGGGTCTAAAAGCCATTGGTGCCTAAGTTACTGCAGATAAAGTCCCTTAGATGGTTAAATTTCTTGTGGAGGGTGTGCAAATAGCCAGATATCTTGATGCTTAGCTTGCAACTCAGTCCCAGGGGGATTCTCAAACTGGTTGTTGTCCCCACCTATCTCACCTATGGGCCCAGTCTTGTAGGTGTACTTTGAGATTGCCTAAACCAGAATGATACAGCTAGAGGAGCTAGTCCTTCCCTCCTGTCCTCTTCTATAGCCTTTGGCCTAGTGGTTATGATACTCATCCAGAGATGTGGAGGACAGTGGTCAGTACCTCCTTCTGCCTGATATGGAGAAGGTGTGTCTAAATAATTAAACATGCACTGAAACATGGAGACTGGAACCCAGTTCTCCCAACTTTCCCATGAGCACCCTGGCCCTGGACTAAAAGTTACACATTCTCAGCTGTGCTTTGCTTTGCCAGACTGGGACTCCTGGAAGCTACACTAGACAAGGGACGCACACAATTATCTAATATGTCTGTGGTAAAACTCCCAAAATGCAAGGCACTTCATAGCTTTGTAATTAGAATGACTGCTGCTCCAGAGAACTCCCAGATTATGGATGGACAGACAGGAGGAAAATTTAATTCAAATTTGTTAATTCTAACTAATAAGTTTCAGTTTTGTTTGAACTAAACTCAAACTTTTTAGTTTGAATTAACAACGTGGACTAATTCAAACTAACGTTAGTTCGAATTAGTCCACTTTGTTAATTCAAACTAACTGCTCTTAGTTTGAACTTTTTAAGTTCAAACTACAGGTTAATCCTTGTCTATATTGTCCCTAGTTTGAACTAATGATTGAACTAAGCCCTTAGTTCAAACTAACCAGCCAGTCTTACTAGTTCAAACTAAGCTTTCATTAGTTTGAATTAAGGAATTCCTTAGTTTGAACGAATGAAAGCCTTGTGCAGACAGGTACTAAGTTAGTTTCAATTAAGCCTCCTTAGCAGAGTTATAACTACGGCAGGGTGAAAGGGGCTTTGCCGGGGGCACCAATTTAAAAGGGTGCTGCGGGGAAGCCATTGCCCCTGCCACTTCTGGCCATGGCAAGGAAGTGATCCCCCTGCTTGCTCTGGCCGCAGTGGGGGATCACTTCCCTCTGCCTCAGCCAGTGGGAGGCAGCAGGAGGGATCGCTGCCTTGCCGTGGCCAGAAATGACAGGGGGGCGATCCCTTCTCCCCATGGCGGTGGGGTAGGGGCCCCCAATGCCAGTGCTGGCCACGGCGGGAAAGGGTCACAACCCCTCTCCTCGCTGCTGTATATATGGGCCCTGGATTTGGGGGGACGACAAGTTTGCACCTGCTTGCCCGGGCACAGGAACCCCAAGTTACAGCCCTGCTCCTGAATTTGAACTAACTTCTGAGTGTGGACATACCCATAGATAGAAGTCAGGAAAGAGGAGTAACAGAAAAGGATTTTTATAGCTGAAGCACCAAGATTTACCGTGCGCCTGATCCCAAGTTTATTTTAGGCATGAGCTACGCTACATTCTTACTTTGGTATAACTATGTTGTTTGGGTGGGGGGACAAGAAGAAGCAACATCCCTGAGTGATATATAGACTCCGTATAAACAGTGGGAAAGCATTCTCCCACCAACTTAGTATGTCTGCACCAGACAGACTAGTGCCATGGGGCCAATGTAATTGTGTAGAGCTGCTCTTAGTCAAAAGAGGGGCTCCCACTGAGTGGGTTTTGGCTGTGGTGTTGTATGCTGCTTGACAGAAGTGGTTTGTATAGGATGCCACAAAAGTGGAGAGGGTAAGGACACTGCGGAGTACTTTGTTTATCCACTAGGACTTGAATACGGAGTTACATCTTTAGGGTAAGATCGTTGGCTGGTGTATATTGATTGAACTCCGTTGAAGTCAACAGCACTTTGTCAAATGACACCAGCTGAGGAGCTGACCCTTAGTTTTTGCTGCTATCGGAAGCATGTAATTTATGATTTATTGAGCCCTGATAGTATTTTCTGCAATCATTAGGTGCAGTCACTTAGCTACTAGACAGACAGATGAAAAAAGGTGTAAATCAAAACCTCAGAGACAGATGTGACCTACTGAGCAGTGCATGCTCCTGAGTACCAAGCCCCCTTGCTGCCCAGTCCATAGATGACAAGAGGCTGGTTCAGCCCCATGTAGGGAACTTTATCAGCTCCTTCTAATAGCTTTGGAGGTCCCTGGTTCAATCACTGGTGTATTGGCCAAGATGGCATCTTGTTACACACATACTCCCAAGCCTGGGCCAAGCATACTTCAAGATTTAAACTTTGGAGCTGAGGCCCATCTCTCAGTTACCTGATCCCTGTCTCAAGAAGATTGCAATCTAAGCATCCACATGAGAAAGAAGAGCTGCATGACCCACCAGGTGGGCAGATGAAGACCCAAGTCCAGGCTGATGTGAAGTTTGTTGTGGTGGATGTCACCATCATTGTTATTGTTGATTTAAAATGTGATTTGTTTTTGTGGAGGAAGCAATCCCAGAAAGCTTTGAGGAAGAATTGTTTAACCATTTGAATGACTCTCGGAGAAGAATGACAGAGGGAGGACCAGTTGTGAGGGGGTTAAAGGGATGAGCTTCTGCCAAGGGTGGGTGACGTGCCAGAGTGAAATGACTGGAAACTGATGTCCTCTCTTTGGGTTCAATTCCTATTCCATTAAAGTCAGTGACAAACTCTCACTGACATCAATGGGATTAAGGTTTGGCTCTTTAGGCACAAATAGGAACAGCACAGAAATGCAGCAATTTATCAATTCTAAGCTGCTTCACCAGCCTGCCTCACAGCTGACTGAGCAGGACCACATCCAGGGATGTTCCCTTTCCATGAAAAGTTTCAGTCCTTGGCACATTTGCACCATGAGCATGCCACTTGCAGCCCTGTAGGTGGTTTTAAATATTACAAACTTCTGCTCACTAGGAAGTGTGCTGAGACCACCAAATGTATTGTGTCTCCCCTTCTGATATGCTGTCAAATGCAGGGCTCTTAACTCAAAGGGCTGCATGCTCTGAAATTTGAAGGTATTTTTGCAGTTGTACCCTCCACAGCCTCACGGATATGCCTGCTCTGAATTCACTGTCCTCTCCTGTCCCTCAGAGGGAATAGCTGCTGCATACTGCTGCAGGGAAGAGAACAGGAATGACTGACAACAGATTTAGTTGATAAGGTGCTTTTAAGGGACAGGCCAGAGGAGGCTGCGGGAAACCTGGCCCCAGGAGGTAAGTGGCAGCTTGAGAAGGCAGTAAGGGTGGGAGGAGCAAAGCTAGTTAAAGGCAGGTTAAGCCAGATCTTCTGTACTTAGCTGCTGCCCCTGGCTAATCTATCATCTCACTTGTCATGTAACTATTTATTATACACTTAGGTAATATTATGTCAGTGTGCTGCGTATCTATAGGCACCTATGCACTCATTAGATAGCTAGATTGTAAATTCTTGGGTCAGTACCTTGTCTTGGACAGGGTCTTGATCCTGTAAACATTTATGTGTATGCTTTTTTATAAGCATGTGAGTAATCCCAGTGATTTCAGCAGGACTGCTCATATGCCCACAATTTTGCAGTTCCTCTTGAGGCCCCAGCACTGACATTAATGGAAAGTTTCCTGGTGGTCACTGCCATGGGTTTTGGTGCAGACACTGGGTTTGTAAGGCTCACCTTTGGCAATGTAGACATAATATACAATAGCTACAGCCAGAGGCAGATTTTCATTAGCCCATGAGCCTATTTGCACAAATGGGAATTATTCATGAATGTCAACTGCACATCTAATACGTACACAGAGATTTAAAAATCTGAAGTCCTATGGACTTCACCTGCTTATTTATTCCTTTATAGGTCTGTCCAAATATATATAATTTGGAATTATCCACTGTATTGTACACATGACATGACAATATTCCTTTGTAGGCCTGTCCAAATATATATATATATATCTCCCCCCCCCCCCAGGAAGTCAGGTATAAATTTGGAAATATCCACTGTGTTGTACACATGACAATATTCTTCAAGGATTTCAGGCAGTGCTGAAGGTAAATTGAGTGAAAATGTTTATGTGAATGTTCAAAGCATGGAAAGTTTGAATCTTGTACAATACAATTAAAATGTGTATTTTAGTGATAACTGAATCAGACATAAACACTAAGAAAACATGAGAGAAGAAAGAACTAAAAAATTACGCACTGGCAACATGCTCTGAATTAATTTGCTAGGTAGAAACCATGATGTTGATGGAGATATTGTATCTAGAGCTAGTTCTACAGCGAGCAGAATAACCTCTAATACTGTGTTGATAGGAAGGACTTTGACACAGTTTAAAAGCAAGAGTGATACATTAAGTATAAAAATAACATTTTGTATTATAGGATCCAATGGAAATAATTTATGCTGCAGGCTTTTTTGTTCTAGCGATGATTATTTTATGGGGAATAGGTTTTGATTTCTAAACTTAGACATGCTGCCCACAAACACTACTTTCTGGGGATTAATGATTGATCTCTCCATTTCTGAGCTTTTCTTGCTTTCCTTTATATCTTCTCCTTCCCAATTTTTGTGTGTGCTCTGCAACCAAATGCAGAAAGACTACTGCTAAACCAGTAAGCCACCAGCAGACAGATATATTTCTTTCCACACCTAGTCTTTTCTTAGACTGGCTGTGATCTGAAGAACAAGAGAAATAGAAGGACCAAAGTTTGGCATTCTTTCCTGTTTTGCCTTTGGAATAACCAGGGAATTCCCCCTATTGGGTGTATTCAGTCCTCAGAAATACAGGGTCAGATCCTGAAGAATAGTACTCATGCAAAACTCCCATTAACTTTAACATGTGTCTTTCAAGGGCAAGGATATGAGCCCCACTCAAGAAAGCACTTAAGTGTGTGCTCAGTGAGGAATTAGGATATATTACAGGGCAAGATTCCCTGGATATGTCCTTGGTTTCTTACTGGAAAGACCTCCCACACATCACTGGCAAGTTCTACTCCAGGTATTTTATTTACATGGTTCATACATGTTTGTTTCCTGCACTGTGAGGCTTTGTTTAATTTTTCATTTCTGGGATCTTGGGGTCTTCCCTAGCTATTTCTTCCAACCATGGCCCCACTCCTGCTGCTTCTGGCCTCTCTTTTAACTGTTCTCAGCTGATGAGTTGGCTCAGCCAGCTTATCAGTTAATTTCTTAGCACTCAGACTGGCATCTTTGCAATGTCCCCGCATGGGGAGGCTTCCAAAGTGAACAGAATGGTGAGTCAATCTGAAGCTCAGACCTATGTCTGTGTAATTATGGCAGTCAAGGGCACGAAACATCATTATACCAACCTAACCCCCAGCATAGAGAGTGCTTTGTTAGCAGGATGGCTTTGCTTGTTGACATGGCTACTTCTCTCATGGAAGTGGGTTAACTACATGCATGGGAGAGCTTTCTCTCATTGGTAGAGCGACTTCATTACAGCGCTACAGTGGCGCAGCCACACTAACGCTGCTGCAACATTTTAAGTGTAGACCTGCCCCTGGTCTTCTCACACTCTGGATACTTTCCTGAACCAGGCTTTGGCCCCTACTGAATGTTAAACAGCAGCTTTCACCAACATATAACCCCTGGACAAATATGGGCTGTGATGCTCTGCTACTAAATATCCTCATCTTGTACCTGGAGATGACACAGCCCGACGAAGACTGAAGATTTCAGCACATAGTGTTCCACCCTGATCTGAGCAGCTGTGCTGAGATAGTGGAGATGTCAGTCTCTGTGACTTCAAAGTGCAGGTCAGCCACAGGCTGCTCCATTTGTTTCCAACGTGAGGATCCAGGAGACTCCTAACTAGAGATCAATAGTTCTTACTGGACGAAGTGTAGATGCCCCAATGTACCAAAACCAGTCATTTAGTAATGAGCTGTGATTACTGTTCTTGATAGTCTAATAATTGTTCCCACACTATTATTTTTGTTGCTCCACCTCTCCTATCCCAATCCACATTTTCTATCTTGTCTTTTAAACTGTAATCTGCTTGGGGCCAGGAGCATCATATACTATGTTCGTACAGTGGTTGGTGCACCTCTGAGGTGGTTGACCTCTTGGAACTACACAATAGCAACATTGAATTATCACAGTGATTGGGAAAGTTTTATACCTTTATGACTAGGGCTGGTCAAATACTGCAGACTGGTGCTTGTGAACATTTTGAATAGCTGTTACTTCCGATCTCACTCATAGTACTTATTGTTCAATATATGTGAAAAATTTCTTATTAACACAAATGTTTGGGGAATGCCTATTCTCCATATGAGTGCTCACATCCATACACAAACAAGAGGATTTCAACAGAAACAAGAGCATTTGCCATTCATTATTTGTTATTCTTCACTCATGATTGATCCGTCTCCTTTTAAAAACTGCCAGTCATACAGTCAGAGAGCAGAAAATTTACCACGTGACTTGAGCTATATCTACACTAGAAAAGGTTCACAGATATAGCTATACTGGTACAGCTATATCAGCATGACTCTTAGTGGAGACAAAACAAGCAAAAAAGTGCTGTGCCTGGGATACTCAAACTGATTCACCAAGGAAGAAAGCTGTGATGCCAAATGTATTTTTATGCCTGGCCATCTTCCACAAAGGGTTTTGGCTGTACAGAAATGTCAGGAAAAAAAAAATCTAACTGGGGTTTCATTAGCTGCAACAGTTCCTTGTGTACGCTTCCCCTTAGCTAATCAGTCATTCACACTGAAGACGAAATAGTTCAAAGAACAGGCAACAAACAACCAAATGGTTGAAATTTCTTCACATAAACTATAGGGCACAAGATTGATCGGTTTTCAGAAAGCAAGATTGATTACAAAAAAGAGGGCCTAGGTGTTGGAAAAATAAATAATATTATGAGTAGTATATTTGATTAGATTTAAATTAAAAAGTAGTATAGTCAAGGTTCTAGTTGCTATAACACATCAGTAATTGTTCAATAAATACTTGATTATTTGTTAGTTTATTTAGAGAAGTGTGTAGAACTCCCAGATGAGATCTTCTTTATTGTGTTAAACAAGCAAGGAGTCCTGTGGCACTTTTAAAGACTTACAATTGCATTTATTGCATGAGCTTTCATGGGTGAATCTCACTTCATCAGAGGCTAGAAATGGAAAACTTACAGTATGGGAGGGAAAAATAAATGCAGTGAAAGGTAAGTCATAAATTCAGTTCAGATTATTTCAGCAAGTCAAACAAGTTGTTTTGATTCAAACAGTGTGGAACAACAGATAAGGTGGGGAGGTTGAAGGTGGCGGGGCAGGAATCACCTTCTGTAATGAGAACACCAGCCCAAATCTTTGTGCAAACCCTAGGTACAGAACATCCATGCAATACTACCAGCTATTTTTTTTAACCTCTTTCTCCATGTGGTTTGAAGCCAATCTTGCTTGTTGAATTTCAGCTGTGACAATTCACCGCAAAGTGTCAGTGGCCTCTGCACCCTGTAGTTCAGTGACATTCCCGTGGTACTCTTTATTGTCACACTTTCAAGTACATACCTTCATGACAGCCTGGCATATTTTTCACTTTGTAGAGGCATTTTTAGCTCAAAACTTGTATGTCATGGAAACATATGAAGAAACACGTGGAAGCACCTTTGTGTCAGGAGATGCATAGTTTCTGAAGCCTAAGAAAATGAATGCTTGGAATGAATGTCTTGATGCTCCATCTGTCTTCGAGATGACTCTGAAAAGAAACTTAGAAAGATTCATAAATTCGAAGGCCTGAAGGGACTATTGTAATAATTTAATTTAATCTCCGAGATCAGTGGTTCCCAACCCGTGGTCTGTGGGCTACTGGTGGCCCACAAGGGCACTGCAGGTGGAGCGTGGTAGTGGGGGGGAGAGAGATAATTACTGCAGGTAAAAGTACTGTTACGAGTGCAATATGTTTTGTGAGTGAGCATAATAAATTATTAGAAATAGCTGCATTTTTAATGCTCCTTGATATATAAGTTTGGGTCCTATCAGCCATATGCTATGTTAAAAATGTTTAACGTGGTTTGTTTACATGCTGGTCTGCAAAACTTTCAATGATGATGTAGTGTCCACATAAAAGAAAAGGTTGGAAACACTTGTCCTAGATAGCAGAGGCATACGATTTAGTTGGGGTTGGTCCTGCTTTAAGTAGGGGGTTGGACTAGATGACCTCCGGAGGTCCTTTCCAACTCTAATCTTCTATGAAGACTTTGCTGATATAATATCAATCTGAACTAGAGCAGTGGTTCCCAAAGTGGAGTCTGCAGATTCATGGGTCCATCCCTTGGCATAGGTTCAGAACAGACAAAAGCAGTTTTCTGGCACTTTTTCTGAATGGAAGATGCCATTTTTGTCCTCAAAAGCATCCACTGCATAGTGCAGCTCTCATGAGACATGCATGAGAGGTTATATTGGCTGGGATAGTCCCATGCTGTTGGGGGGATTCTGGTAGTACCAGAAAGGAAAGGGGCTCATATCATCTAATTAGGTGACAGAGGAGTCCTTGGGGAGAAAAGTTTGTGAACCACTGAATCTTAGCATATGTTTTGTTGAAAGAGAAGGTGGCTGGAGGCATACCAATATCTGTTTTTCCTAATCTAGCACTATCATGGTCAGTATTATATTCTGTGAAATCCTGCTTGGCTGGCTGGATAAGAATGTTCAACTGGTCTTTCCTTTATTTCACTTCTCCTTCTAGCCCACTCTTTTATATGTCTTACATCTGTTCTTTCTCTCACCCTTATCTTTTCCCCTTCTCCTTCTACTGCCTTTGGTCTCATTTCTCCCCTCCCTTTCCATCTCCTTTTCCTTCCACTCCTCTTTCTTCTGCCCAGCCTCCATTCATCATGTCTCTGATGCCCTGCAGCTCTCAGCATATGCCCATCAAATCTGAGTCTGGCAAGGTGCCTAGACCCAGATGACTTGACAGGTAAGCCAAAGGTGATGACTCCAGTGATCCATTATCCATAGCTTTATGGCATCTTTAGGGAGATTTTCTATAGAGGTTTTTTGTTTGTTTGTTTTAAGACAGAAACAGATCTTCAACACTAATGAAAGCACTCCTTGGAGGGACAACAAGAGACATTGTCTGAGAGCTGCTGGTTTCTAGGTAAAGACTTATTCTCTTGGCTATTCAACTGAAACCAAGTAATTCCTATAGTAAGAAAAGCAGTGTGCCCCATGACAAATACTTAGCTATCACTGAGACACTGCTGGGGTGATAAATACCCTTCACCCTTCTGCTGTATCTGTCAGGTTTCTCCAAGTCCTTTGCAAATATGACTTGTTCAGGTTTCACAACAACCCCTGTGCCATTATTCCTCTCTTAGTCAGCAATGTCATCCCCCTCATCTTTATTGCACAGAGGTGAGGAGAGGCTAAATGTGATATGGGATGGTTGGGGGGCAGGAGGGCAGGGCTGGAAGAAGACCTTCAAGCAGCAGTAGATCTTGTGGAGGCCATTCTGCCTAAACCTCTATTGCAGAAGGATCCCAGTGGTGTTCATCTCAGCACCACGCTCCTACTGTATTATTGGGTCTCCAGGATGGTGCTACTATATCCTATGTAGGGTGGGGCTGGAGATGTGTTTTGCCTTCACTTACTTAGTATGTGTGGCACTGGCCACCTTCAGTGTCCTGCTGTAAGTTTCCAGGCTCTAGAAGTGAATGGGAGCTTAGAGCACTCAGCACCTTATAGAAGGTGCTCAGGCGGACCCTTTACCACATCTTCAGCTGTGCACATCTGAAGCCAAAGGAGTTATCGAGATTAGCATCAGGCCTCTTGTCTGCTTGGGCTTTGAAGCAGCCCTAAGGGGGATAAAAGGCCTTTCTTTGAGGCAATGGTTGTAGATGGGAGTGTTGGATGATCTTGCTGGCTGGGATTTTATGAGCTGGGCTTAAATCTATTTTCTGTTATGAATTTGTGCAGTTCAGAATGCAGCAAAATAGGGACCTGACTCTCTTGATGCAGACTCATCCTCTCTGTTGCTTTCCATCCAGGGGATAGATTGTCCACTGGGTTATTAGGCTTTGCCTAACCCAAGTCTCCTTACCATTTTGCCCAGGCTATAGCACAATCTTTGTTTGGGCAAAAGTTCATCTTCACTTAGCGGCCTAAAATACTATGGCAGCGTCACTGCTGGCCATTGACAAGTCACTCACCTCAGTAGGTGTATTTTAACACAGAGTGAAAGGATACTTACTATTAGTTTACATTCAGGCTCATACCAGCCCCTCCTCTCTGACCCTCAACTAGTGCCAGTGGCCATGTCTGCTGAAAAAAATGTGGCAGCCACCTGAAATTTTGGTGGAGACCATGGCTAGAGTGGTGATGGTGGGGAGGACTTTCACTGGCATGTTGTTGGAAGGAGCCTCTTGCAGAAAGAAACTGCCCAGGGCAGCTCGTCTTGATGATGTGTCTGGTGCTGGGGGTCCCCAGGCATGCCGCAGAAAGAAGCTGCCCAGAATGGCTCCTTTTGGCAGTGCCACATTGTGGGGAGGAGCCGCTTTGGGTGGCTTCTTTCCACAGCATGCCTAGGGCATGGGCATAGTGGGGACCCGTGCTCTTCAGCTGTCCCTGAAAGAAGCTGCCCTGGGTGGGTTTCAGTGGCAAGAGTGGTAATTTTGGGGATGGTGCAGAGGCTGCTGCATGTGGCTCTGAATGGGTTGGTATGCCACTTTTGGCCCATGTGCTGGGAGTTGCTTATCCCTGGCTTACAACCTATCACCATAAGCCTGAGCAGAGCACAGCAAGCTGCTACCAAAACCCTGCCTCCTCTGGTCTTGAAGTATTTTCATGGCTTAGGAGGAGGGTGCCAGATTTGCCCCCATGTGTGCAGGAATTGCTGTTTCCAGGATCCCCAAGACAGACAGATGCACCCCACACTCGACTCACACCTTCCCTACTAGTGTATCCAGGCTGTGATTCAGCCCCAGTCCAGAAACATGTCCTGATTTGTGTGCCACCCTACCAGGGTTCAGGATGCCATAGCCATGCCTCCTACAGATCCATCCCTATATCTGTCCTTTCCTTCTGGAGAATCCGCCATGGGGAGAAAGAGGGGAATGCACAATCTCTGTCTAGCTGCTCTTCTTGTCACCCATGCTGTGACGAGTTCTCCTCCTCAAACCAGCGGGGTTAAGTGACAGGGAATGCTGGTGAGTACAGGATGTAACATCACTGAAAACCCCAGGCTTCAGTTTCAATACCTCTTGCTAGGACCGTTGTTAAATCTGATTTCGAATGTGGTTTTTTGAATCTAATTGTTTTTCATTCTTCATGCTTTTTCAACCTGATAGTCTGAGGGGCCAGGAGTGAGAGCCTGTGCTGGCACCTAAAGAGATGTGAACCTTAAAGAAGATTTTGAAGGAGGCATGTTAGGTTGCCTGCAGCAAAGGACCAGCCCAGGATTGGCTCTAGGGGTTTTGTTGTCCAGGATAGAAAAATTTTGGAGCCCTGTGAATGGCCTTGCAAAAGAAAGAACAAGATAATCCACTCTCTCGCCTCTAGATGCGAGCTCTCTCCAGAGGTTGGTTTGGCAGCCTTAGAAGTTGGTGCCCAGGATGATCACCTTGATTGTCTGCCTCTAAATGTGTCCCTGATCAGAACAACTAGGATAGCATGAGACTGGGAATCCGGAGCTGTGGGCTTTTTTCCTGGCTCTGTTGGGTGATCTTCGTCGAGTCAACTCCTCTCCATGCCTTTGGCTGTGCATGGTTCTCAACCACTGTGTCGGGGCACATTTCTGTGTCACCACACAGTGGTAAGTGTGTCACAGAGAGCTGGGGAGACGGCTGGAGTTGGACTGAAGGGGTTGGTTGGTGTGTGCTGTAGGGTCGCGATATGCCACCAAGTGTGTCGTGATCTCCAAAAGGCTGAGAACCACTGGTTTAGCGTATGCACTCACGAGGGGTAGGAGTGCCTCTTGTAGGTATGCACAGCACTTAGCACAATGAATCCTGGTCTCTGCTTGGTACTCTGAGCATGACTGTAATATCATAAATATTAATAATCTACAAACCTAAGTAAAATGACATTGCCCTTAAGCTAAAAAGAAATCCAGTTTGTTTGTTTGGTTTTTTTTTCAAAGGAGTTCAACATATTTTTCCTTCAGTAAAATAGAAAAGACCCTTGAAACTGCTTCAGTCTTTCAAGGCATACACACTGACAAAGTGTCAGGCCCTGAAAAACCTATAATTAAGGCCAAATACAACTGCTAATAAAGACTGAAAAAGCTTTGCTGAGTTTACTTACATCACCCCTACTTGGCGCTTTCCATCAAAATCATTTATCTGCCTTTGCAAATCCCACTTTGACATTATTTCCACTGTCTAAATCAAACATGGATGTTGCCCATTCTGTCCTTGTTGCTGAGAAGATGTTCCAGCTTCAGAAAAAAAGATTTTTGTTGTTGTTGTTGTCATCGCAGCCTCTCTGACTCACAAAGTCCAGGGAGCTCTTAGAAAGAAAGAATAGGAAAAGGGGGGGGAGGGGGAGAAAACGTGAGCCAGAGATTGTGGCAAGCTTTACAAATTGGCACGGCCTTATCGACAGCATTTCATGGTTTTCTGGAACTCTTTCAAAGGAAACTTGCCTTTGTGTGTGACGGCTTAAGCTTTACTAATATTTAAAGCTATATTTAAAAGTTTATGAAAATTACTTTTTTAGTTCCTCTGTCGCTTAAAATCATTGCAGTCGGCATTTACTCCACCTCACTCTTATTTTCCCCCATCAACTTTCTGTGGTGCTCCAGTCCTCTTCGTCCTTTCACAGCAGGCATTCTGCTCAACCCCCTTTTGCTGGGATTGCTGGAAAAGAGAATGGAGTGGCTCCCACTTTTCAGTTTCAGGGGCTGCTGCTCTTGGGGCATCTCATTACAGCTTGGTTTAGTTTCCTCCTTTTAAGAAAATAATGATCTGTCTCTTGGAGCAGTGTAGGAATTTTTACAAGTGCAGAAAATGGATAACAAATCAAAACTTCAAAGAGAAACTGCAGAATTGGAATTCATGTGCAGATTTGAAACTGTCAACGTAGTGTCCAACATAGACTATTAGTATTTTCCCCATTACGACAGGTAATTTTGCTTTCCACCAGCCACCTCCCAGTGAATTGCTGTACTTCACTGTTTGAATCCAAACAGATCCTTTGATTTACTGCAACAGTCTGACCTGAGCCTATAACTTAAACTCCCCTGCATTTATTTTCCTCCCATTCTGAAAGTGTCCCATCTTCAAAGTGTCTGATGAAGTGGGATTTTCTCCCACAAAAGCTGATATGATAAAATAAATCTGTTAGTCTTTAAAAGTGCCACAGGACTCCTTGTTTGTTTTGCTGAACTAGACGAACATGGCTATGCCTTTGGAACAGACAAGTGTTGACACCTTTAGCATATCAGCTGGTTGAGGTCAAAAGTAGAGAGGAGTTTAGGGTAGACAATGACCAGCTAACATTTTTCAGAGTTAAGTCCTGTCTGTGCTAGTATTTAGTGAGTGTCATAGCTAAAATGTGTTAGCTAACAAGGTGTTAAACACGTCCTGCTTTCCTCATGTGGACATGGCCTTGATTATCATGTTTATGCTCCTATTCTGCTGAAAACTTAATGGAGGGTTCTGAACTTCTGCTGAAGTGTATCAACATTTCTGCTCTTACTTCAGTATCGAAGAAACATTAATGGCTTCACTGACTTCAGAAACAAGGAGTCTGCTGGCACTTAAAAGACTAAGACATTCATTAATCACATGAGCTTTCATGGGAGAAAATCTCAATTTGCTCTCATGAAAGCTCACAAGATAAATAAATTTGTTAGTCTTTTAAGTGTCACCTTGTGTGTTTTGCTGAACTAAACTAACACGACTAACCCTTTGGAAACTGACTTCACAGGAATTCTGTCTATTTATGTTGGCAGAGGATCTGGTTCCTTATTTTAAACCAGTGCTTTTGTTCATACTAAGACAAAAGACTTTTGGGGAAGAGGGTGTCAGCATTAACATCTCTAAAAAAATATGTACTGAATTATATACAGTTAAAATACACATACCCTGTAAACTACTAGTACATATAGTGTGTTTATGCATCTAGAATGGTACTGAGTTGCAATATAACAGAATTGGTATCATGCTTTATTATTAATCATCACAATGCTCCATGCAGCAAATAATATTATCTCCATTTAACTGTGTGTGTAAAGCACTTTGGCTAAGAAATAACTCACCATTTACTGTTAAGGACTGCCACTTCTCCCCTTTTGCTCTACCATTCACACTAGGTGCCTGCCTCACTGTTCTTCCTACTCAGTCTCTCATCTGTGAGACTTCTTCCACATTTCTCATGTCCTTGGGAAAAAAGTCTCTTTCCTGATGCTCCAAATACTATGGTGAGGTGTTGCAGAATAAATTACCTAAGATATCCCAGTGTGCCAGGCTCCCTATTGCCTGACAACCTACTTATTCCGCAAGGCTGACAAACAAATAGCCACCATCACTATCATGTCATCAGCACTCCCATTTCATGGAAAAGCAAACAAATAAAACCTGCTTCAAGCAAACAGTCACCATCCTCCAGGGTCCTTCTTCTTTGTTCTCATCTGCCTTTTGGGTTCCAAATTCCTCAGGGCAAGGAGCATGTATTTATTTACAACTTGTACAAACTGGACTAGAGTCTTGGCACTTCATATATAATAAACAGCAAAATAATTAACTAAAAAATGTGTGGTGTTATTGTAACATCACCTACAGGACTTGATTAAGAGCAGGTCCTCATTGTGCTAGGACTGTGCTGTGAAAACATATCCTAACTGGCAGCCCCTGCGCTGAAGAGCTTGCAAACTCACTGGATAAAATAATGAACAAGAGAAAATAAAATATGATTTTACAGCTGGGGAAGTTAGGCACACAGATATTAGGTGACTTGGCCAAGTCTGTGGCACAGCCAGGCATTGAACCCTGAACCCCATTCTAGTGCCCATATAACAGCATTTACCATTAAATTACCATATTTGGAACATAGGTACATGCACATGCACCCCCCCACCTCCTACCCCCCAAGAAATCCTAATTTAAAAGAACATTATAAGGTTGCAAAGTCAAGCACTTTGAAGTTAGGACATGCTGGAATTAAGGTTGCCCATATAACCTTAATTCATCCCCCTTGTGCGTCTGCTGTATGATATCTTTAATTACCTGGTTACATGCTTTTGCCCATTGGACCCCTGTCTCAGTGCACAGGATTCACCTGATCTGGGTGTCTGGGTGTGTATGAATGTTACAGAAGCAGTATGCGTTTGGTATAAGAACCAGATAACTTACTATTAAACTTACTCTTTATATACATCATAGTCTGCACTCACACCTAATTTATGTATATAAGGAATTCTGTCTGGGCATATGAACCGTGTGTGCTGTTTTATGCACTTACTCCCCAATACGCTACATCAGGCCTACCAACATTTCCATTTTTACTCAAGCTGCCATTTAAGTGACCTTGTCCACTCACCCTTAAAATTCCACCCAACTGAAAGCTGCAAGTCCTGCCTTCAGGCCTGTAACTCTGGATTTTGTATCCCAAGACAATGGAGCTAGGAAGAAAATGGGACATTCCTCTGGGTCTTGTGTGCATGTGTGTGTATCACACATGGCACAAGACATTGGCAAATAAATCAGCAATCACCCCATTAACTTTTGAAGTATTTTGGAGTGGTAGCATAGGCAGCAGGAGCCGTCAGCCAGAGTGGAGGTATCTTGGCCATTTGGCATTCATGAAGGGAGGAAGTTTAAGAAGAGAAAAGGGGGAGAGAGAAGGTAGTGTGGGCTTTCTAATGTAAACACTGCTATTATCTGAAAATCAATTAGCTCCTTGCACTGAGAGAATGACAAGACCAAAGGCCTTTCTGAACTGCTATTGTGAGCCTGGGTTATTTACTTTAATTAAGAGGAGACAGAGTGGATTATTGCCTCAAAATAAGGAGTTGGGAAGAGTCAGAAAATTACACTCTACCTCACTGCACAACAAAGCTGGCAGAAGAGACAGGCTCCAAACCCAGCAAAGTCTGAAAGACATTAGCTTTTAATCTGGATTCATCCAAAAAAAGAACAATCAGAAAAAAAAGCAAAGCTCAGACCTCTCTTGCTAAGCAAAAGGTGCCGTATTACACTGGTAGTCACTGCCAGGAACTTTGTTGCCATTTAACATTGGGTTGTGGGGGGGGGGGGGATTTTCTTTGTTTTTTTAATTTTTATTTATTTATTTATTTATTTATTTATTTATTTATTTATTTTGCCTCTAGACAGTTTAATATTTGAGTGCAAGGATTTATTCCAGGCTCAGTTTTTCTACAATAAAAAGGACCCCTTTGTGGAACTGTATTTTCTCCAGCCTCTCTTTTAAACACAATTAATGATCAATGGATTCCTTGAAAAAACATAGAATCATAGAAATTGGAAGGGACCATGACAGGTCATCGAGTCCTCTTATTAATGCAAAACTGTCACCTGGATGAAGACACTTGTATTTTGGCTCTTGTTTAATTCAAATGATTTGGATTTAAAAAAGGGGAAGAAGAAAGAAAAGGAATTTGGCAAGTGACTAATCCACAGTGCTGTCTAATTTGGCATATGGAGACCCTCCCTCCCACCTCCTGGGAAGTGTCTTAACTCTGAGATGTTGCGGCTCTGCAATGCAGCGCCCACTTTTACTCAGCACACACTAAATATGTATTAAGTTAGCGAAGCATGGCAGCTGCTGAAGGAGTTGCCACAGTTTGCTGGATAAATAATGATCATTTTATAAATCACCTAAATACGTATCTACCCCAAAGACCATGTTGGTAGCTAAGAGGAATGCTGATTTGCATTTTAAAAATTCACTCTGTATGTGTTTGTTCACAGCTCATCACATTGATCCCTATATGCTCCAGGTGGGGATCCGGGGCCAGATTCTGCTCTCTGGTACAGCAAGTACATTCTGAACTCAGTGGAGTAAAGTCCAAATGGGAAGCCAGTTTGCTCAGTGGAATTACTCAGAAGTTACACCACTCTAATATAAAGACCTCTTTTGGGGACCAACTCCGTTGGAGGAAAAAGGTCTGACATAGCTGTGTCATAGAGCAGTCAGACCCAGAGTCCTCAGTCATGAGGCAGGATACTTGATACTCGAAGCTGGAGACAACTGGATATCAGAACCACAAACCAGATGATGCGAGTGTAGCCAGGTTCGGGTGGCAAGAAAAAAATCTTCAGGGGGCAGGGTGGAGGCCAGTTGGTTACCTGGCTTCCTGTTCCAGCTGCTGGCGTAAGCCGGGTGAGTGGGGAAATCAGTCACTCTGGGACTTTGCAAATCGGACCTCTGTGGCAGAGGCTTACACTAGGGCTGCGCCACGGGGGTCCCAGGAAAATCATTGTCAGAGGCTTCCAGGTGGAGGATTGGAGTGCATCTATTCCTATCAGGGCTGGGTTTGAGACCCATGGGTCATAGCAAGTACAAGCCTTTGAGCGTCACCGGGGAGCATCCCGGGTTTAACTGATGGGAGGTCGGTAGGGGGTCATCCTCTCCATCTTGCGCAACAAGCCCCCAGCGAAGCACAGAGAGTTAAAGGTGAACATTTGTCAAACATGAGTGCCTAAATTTGCCTCCTAGGCCCTTCCTTGGGTGTGTAAATAAGCAGCCTGCTTTTCAGAAAGCACCTCAGTCCCCTTTTGGACTGCAGAGGCTTGGCCCCTCTAAAATGAGGCTGTTTCATGGCATGATTAAATGTGGACTTAAATTTGGTGCTTATCTTTACAAATTTTGGCTTATGTGGATGGTCTGTGTCAGAGAGCTGGGAACACAACTAGAAGTCCTGAGGCCTAATTTTCCATTATACGGTCAGAGTTAGGCCAATCCCCGTGTAAGTGTACAAAGGGCCAGAGCAGGGAAGATGTTGCCCATTATAATGCCCATCAGCATGAGGGGCCAAATTCAGCTCTGAAGCCGCTCACTGGCAATTAAATGGAGATGAATTGGGCTCTAGATATCGAGGTATGGAGGAGGGAATAGATCTTCCCTAAATAAAACAGCAGGGGTGGCTTTTCCTTCTTCTGAGCCGTTCAGTGGGAACCAGTGATCAAGCCCTTAGCTTTTTGGCACTCCTAATTCAGGAGAACCACAAGGATGATTTTCCTGAACTGAGGCTGGGTAAGGGGGCACCTCAGGAACTGGGTCTGCCTCAGTAGTGTCAAGAATAAAGATTAACAAAGGCACAAAAGAAACGTGTAGCTCCCATGCTCGCAACTGACTTCAAATTGTTCCTTTGGCCCCAGAAAAGACTCTCCGCAATCAGTCAGCCATCGGTCACTGAATACAGCTTATCCTGATGACTCCCTAGTCCATATATTTACATCAACGCACGATGGGGCCATTCATCCCTGGCATAATGACGCTGTTTTTGGTTGTGTTAGGGCAGGGACGAATTTGGCCAGAATGCTTTGGAATCCTTTAATACGTGGCCGCCTGTGAAGAATTTCCTCATCCAAAGGGGCAAAGAGAATAATAGACACTTTTGCATGTAGCAATGCAGTCGACAGGTGGATGGCAAGAGATCTAGCTGTGGATGGCGGCAGATAGGTGCATCACGGGGTATAGACCCCTCTTCTCCTAGCTCTGGCTCCCTTACAGTTCATTCTGGAGCAATAGCTGATCAGCTCTTGTTTCAAGTCATCCAGGGGGCTGGGTGGTCCAGGTCCCTGGGCTCCTGGTTGTATGGCAGGCTAGGAAGTCAGGCAGCAGGGCAGCCATCAAGCTGAAAGCTTCTATTTTGGTTCTCCTGAGGTGGAATTTTTCTCATCTTTTGGTCATGTGAAAAAAAAATCCAAAATTTTTTTGATTTGGAAATATCTTGAAATATTTTTGGGGGACAGAAAAGCTCATTTATACACAGCTGTAGAGTTACATTTATCTTTTCTAAAGAGACAATTTTTAGTCCATGAGCCAGGGCTTAGGAGGTCTGAGTTCAAATCCTGGCTTTCCTTCAGGTTTCCTGTGTGTTCTTGTCCAGGTCAGTTGATCTCTCTGTGCCACAGTTTTTCATCTGTCCAATAAAGGTGATAACAGTACTTCCTAGCTCCTGTTCTTTGTATGTTGAGTTAGATTCTAGCTTTTTGTGGCAGGAATGTACAGCATCTTGCACAATGGGTCCCTGATTTCAGGTGCGCTACACAGTAAATAGATCTTGACTGGGACTTTCAGGCGCTGTCATAATAACTAGGAATAATGTAATTATTATTGCGGTTTTTCTGGGAACACTTCATTCTTGTTTCACTTGCTCTAGGAAGGGTAACAAATTTATGATCCTTTTTGTTCTTCTTTCTAGTCATTCATGTGCACTTGAACAATCGCTACATTTAGATCAGAGAACTCACTGCGTTTAAGACAAGTCTGAGGAGGTTATTGAGGATTGACTCACACAGAAGGCTCTTTCATGCTATACTATGGCTTCTCCCCTTCTTTGATTGATGGCTGATGCATTTCCTTATTTGTTTTCCTTTGGGGAAACTTTTTACTACAGCCTTTCCCAGACTTTTGTTTGCCTCTGGAGAGTCATGGAAAACCAGTGACTGCAGTGTTCATGCAGCGACTGTCTCCCCTTCCACATTTGCCAGCTTGGTGGGCATCAGTTCACTAGAGGTATCTTGTGTAAAGGATAAACAGTAGATATTGTGCCACCTGCCAAGGGTTAGACCCATCCCGTGCAGGGAAAGGTTGGCTGTGCGATCCATTGGCTTCATTCTATTTGTAGTGCTGGATGTAACCTTGACATGCAATCAGCAAAGTGAAATATTCACTATTGCCTGACTGTCGACTGAAGACAATTTCAATTATTCTGGCATTTCAATGGATGAGGGAGCCCTTTAGGCTGGCTCATGAGATTAGATTTAAAGGCTCTGTAAATGCAGAAAGTTACAATCAGAACATTATCTGGCAGGCAGCTGTGTAACATACAACTGCTGGGAAGGAGAAGGGATGATAATAAAAAAAACATATTGAGATTGTGGGTTTGATCGCCCAATTTACAGCTTTAACATATCCATTTATGAAATAACAATCGTGTGTTTCTAAAATCAACGTTCACTGTACAGCCATGCTCTTTCCAAATTCTCTGAGTTGAAAGCTCAGTGTTTCTTTTGCCCAATGCCTTGTTTTAAGGCCTAATTTCAGGCAGGGGAGAAAAAAAAAATACACTGTCAACAGAAAATGAATTTTTCTACAAGTTATTCAAATGTTATAATATGGGGTCATTATTCAGAAAATTCCATTAGCGCAAAATAATAACAACATTCCACAAGGATAGTAGTTTCAGTGCTACCTTTTTGCTAGAGATATGCTGATATGGAAATTATGCCCATGTTTGCTGCTTCTGTCTAAATTTGGCAAGTCTCATAATTTATATCATCATGTCTTGTATTTATGGAGCATTTCTCTCATAGGCTCCCAAATGGCTGCAACAACATTACCTTCAGTAGCATAGACCCAGTTTTACTGCCCTATTTATGGCCTCACATCTTGGAGACAGGAGTACATGCACTGAGAAAGATGACATAGGGTGGTTGAGAAGGATGGACTGCTGGTTAGGGCACTAACTTGAGACTGGCTAAATCTGGGTGCAATTCATAGGGAGAAATTCTGTTCCATACCTCTAAGGAGGGAATTTTGTCCTGAGTCAGACTGGCAGAGAGTGACTCTGGGTTTTTTGGTTTTTTTGTTTTTCGCCCCTTCCTCCACAGCATGGGGCATGGGTCACCTGCAGGTTTAAACTACTATAAATGGTGAGTTCTCTGGAATGTGAAGTCCTCAAACAATGATGTGAGTAACTCAGCCAGAGATGAGGGATCTATTACAGGAATGGGTGGGTGAAGTTCTTTGGCCTGTGATATGCAGGAGTCAGACTAGATGATCATGCTGGTCCCTTCTGACCTTCAAGTCTATGAGGTGAGGACTCAGAGTTTAGGAGACAGGGAAGGGCTATGTTGGCATTTGACACCTTTATGTCATCCTGCACCTGGGCTGCTCTGTGGCCTCCAATGTAGTTCAGATAATCCTGGGGCCATGCCCATCCTGTTGCTAGCAAGGTTAGCCTGTCCCTGGCACCAGTGCTCTGAAGATAGCCTTATTGCTGTCTTCCACAGTGCTTCTTTGAGAAGAATCCTCGCCTGGGGGATGTGGGATATTTGGGGTCCGTTGATGATGCTCTGGATTTTTACACATCTCTGTTACAAAATTCTTTATCCTGGATAAGAGCTTTAATCTCTGAATCTCAATTCTCAATCTGTAAAATGGGCACAATAATCCTTTCCCTCACCAGCTGGGTAATTTGTCTATTTAGACTGTGCATTCTTCATTGCAGGGACCATCATTCATCATCTGTATGTACAGTACCAAGCCCAATGGGGCCCAGGTGTCAGTTGGGTCTCTGTGTTCTAGGTCCTGAATTCCATGGACGACTCTTTGAGTTTTATCTACCAAACGTCTTCTGGGGGAGTTTTGCACTATGCAGCAAGGTGGCTTTCAGAAATGCAGGCCTCAACAGGAACCAAATTCCTGCTTCTGTTCAGTCCCAGACATGCATATTGCTCCTGCCAACTGCAGTCTGTACAGGGGCGGGTGCAGAGGGGCATAAACAGGTCAGGGAACACCTGAGCATTAAAATATTGGCACAGTTGGTAGAAAAAATGGCAAAAATTTCATTGTTTCCCAAGAGTTAATTTTCTGACTGTCCCTCAATTTGGATCAATCTCTCTCTTATTGACTTCAGTGGAGTTATGTTCAACTTGTAGTGCCAAAAATGAGAGTAGAATCTGATTTGTGATCTGTTGGCCACTTGATACCAAGAAGATAAGCGTCAGTAGCTTTTTGATGAGTTACGATGCCTACCTGGTTTAATAATGCAGTGTGATTAAGGGCCTGATACAATGGGACTCTTTCCAGTGGCTCCAGTAGATGTTCAATCGGTTTTTAAATGGTGGACTATAGAGAATTTTCACAGTGGCTGGTGATTCTGGGGGCCACAATTTTTTATGGGTCATAGCTCCATCTAGATGCCTCAAATGCTGAGTATTCTTTTTCTAAAAATCAGGCCCCTTGGGTATGTCTACACTGGAGGCTCTGTTAAGTCAACTTAACAAGGTCTTAAAGTCAACCTTGTTAAGTTGACTTAGACAGTCCACATTGGAAACTCCTGTTGACTCCACTTCCTGCTGGCAGGTGCTAGGTTGACCCTTCCTAGTGGCTGAGACCTCTGGGAGGAGGCCTGGAGGCCAATTAAGTTGACTTAAGGGCTATTCCCCACCTACACTGGCTTAAGTTGACTTAATAAGGTTGACTTAAGCATTAAGTCAACCTTAAGAGGTGGTGTTATTAAGCTGACTTAAGGAAGTGCTTCAGTCAGTTTAATAAAAGCCCAGCGTGGCCACAGGGGTCTGTAGGTTGACGTAAGCTTCCTTAAGTCAACCTAAGGCTCCAGTGTAGACGTATCCCTTTAGAGGCTGTCAGTTGGAGGCACGCAGAATCACTAGTTACATTTAAAAATCTTGGCTAAAGACCCCAGTATGCCTTTAGAACATGTATAGTGTATGGGCTTCCTTTTCAGCTAGGATTTTGACCTATATTTTAATAATCAAGTTTTTAAAGTTAGAAACAATATCTGGTATCACTGCTTCCTTTGAAATCTTTAAAATACCTTGTTTTCTAACTTGGTTATCAAAACTGTAAGGAGAGCCTTAAAACACAAAATCTATAGCAATTTATACCACAGTTATGCATCTTTCTGGTTTTGAGAGTAGTTAGCTAAAATTAGATGACAGCTCTGTATCCTTAGAGCCAGTGTTGTTCCCCTCCCTCCCCCATCGCTGATCTACATAATTCAAAACAAGGAAATGTTCACAGGTAAAACTCCGGGGTAAAAGCCTTTGCTGTTGGAAATATTTGCATTTATTAGGCTAACAACTGTAAAGCAGATATGCACATTTTTATGCTTCCTCATTCTTGGCTTGTTAAAAAAATCTTTGAAATTCAGAAGCTTCCATGTAAATTTTGCTGGGGTTTCTTTCCTCCTGGTTCACCAGATTTCACTTTTGTAAGGTGGGTTAGAAGGAAAATCTGGATCCCTGAACATCAGTGATCATTAAATTCTGAAGTTTCCAGAGAGGTAGACGTGTTAGTCTGTGTACAGCAAAAACAACAAGAGTCCTGTGGCACCTTATAGACTAACAGATTTCTTCAGACATAAGCTTTTGTGGGCTCCAGCCCACTGCATATGACGAAGTGGGTTGGAGCCCATGAAAGCTTATGCCCAAAGAAATCTGTTAGTCTATAAGATGTCACAGGACTCTCATTATTTGTATTAAAATCTGAATGGAAGTCTGGATGTGAAATTTGCAAATGGCTTCTATCCTGATTTGATCAATTCCCTTGGATTTTAACATCTCCCCGCTACAATGTTGGAGTGCATTTGAAATCTAAACCTAGATCTGGACTGGAAATTTCCCAGAAGTCCATGTCTTTATAAAAGGTTGAACCAAAACCCCAAATCTAAATACTCCTGAATCAAGGATTCAAAATTCTCATCCAGATTGGGATTTTGCCATTTAAATCTATCATTCCTTTTGTCCATGTTGATTGATCTAGCTTTATCAAGACCTTCCTTAAATTATCCTGTTTTAAGTGATTTATCAGCAAGCAGTAAACCGTCCCTTGAGGCCTTTTCAGGAAGGTGTTTATCAGTCAATAACAGTGAATTCAAATTTCCCCCCCTCTCCCTGTTTACAAAACTGAATGATCCACCAGGGACAATTTCTCATCTTTCACAATTGCAGGGTAATGCCCTTCATTACAAACAATGGAGTTTGACTCAGACCTTGCACTGATGTATTTTCTCATGGGAAAGATTGGGCTAGTACAGGCAAGTCTCTGCTACTCTCAAGTGAACCGATTTAAGGCTGGGGAATTTGAAAAGACACCAGAATAGAGTTTTAATGCTTCACAAGATAATACATAGTGACAGTTTTCTAAAGACTTGTTAAAAAATTACTGTTATTTTGAAGGCTAGGAGAGCTCATTCCAGAATTTGACAATAGATGGATGGCTAACCATATTAAGCCAACTTAGAGGGGCCACCCCCACTTCTTTTACTTGCACTGGTTTCACTGAACAAGTTAAATTGCAAGAGCTTACTTCAATATGGCTAATGCTCCAAGACGATGTTTGAATTTTATACTAATTAGGGCCAGTGCACTGTCATTTTTTTCTATCATGTGAAGACTGGTGCCAGCAGTAACTCAGTGAAATTTAACATAAAAGCAGGATAAAACAATTAAAGTGGCAGACTATTTGATTAAGTAGCTCATTGATTTATAGTGGAGTAAATTGAAACTGAAGGGATAGTGAACTTTTTTAAAATGGCAACCATATTTTATGTTTGTTATCAGAGACTTGGGGTTCTTTGTGCTTTTGTGATTAAAAATACCAGTTTAGGGATAGTAATTCTGGGATTTATTGCTCTCGTCCCCCCTCCTTCTTGCTATGGTAAAATATGAAGGTTCCATTGAAAAAGTCATATTGAGTAAATATATTGCTACCCAATCAGAAGATGTTTGACATAATTTAAACAGCATTAATTCTGACTGATGCAAAAAAAAAAAAAAACCCTTAAACACACTTTTTTATTTTAGTGACAGAGATTAAATCCTTCTTTGCGGGTTGAAGGACTGAAAATATAGTGAATGCTGAGCGAGTGTGACGGTTGTAAGCACTCCTGGAAAACAAGGGGTTAAGTCCAGATCTGTTTCTCTCTCCTCATATATAGCTGCCTGGGGTAGGGAAAAGGCAATTTTGTGGCTGCATGGGAGACAGAAAAGAAGGTGGCATGATAGCCAGGACTCACAAGAGTGGAACCCAAAACGGAGGAGTCTTTGTGCCCAATCAGCTTTTCGTTATCATCATGCTACCTTGAGGAAAAGATTTCCCTGACTGTGGCCACACGTTTCCCTTGCGGAGGCATTCTGCCAAACATGCAGGCCTGTCCTGTACTCTTCGCACAGCCAACATTCCCATTTGAAGCTGTGGGTTAAAGTCTGAAGCCAATGGGAATTTGGGATATGCTGTGTGGGGAATGCGGTGCCGGGCCTTAGGATGTTACATCAGACATGTTGAAGTTATGGAATAATAATAAAAACACCCTTCTCTTCTATAGTGCTTTTCCTCAGTATAGCACAAAGTACTTTACAAAACGGGTAGCTGTTATCTCCATTTCACAGATGGGAAAACTGAGGCACCGGACAGTGCTGTAACTTTCTCAAGGTCACCCAGTGGTAAAACCAGGCACAGAATACAGGTCTTCTGAAACCCAGGCCATGGCTCCAGCCACTAGGCAACACTGCCTCAGGTGTGTTTTATATCTCATGTCTTGTTTCATCTCACAGCTTGTGCCAATGCTACATATTGAGGCCCTGATCCTAAAACCCTCAAGCAGGCGTAGTTCCCACGTCAGTCCTCTGGGTGTAGATTGCAGGAGTTGGCCTGCAGTGTGTTAATAGTGAAAACATTAAACCAGACCCTAGAAGCAAATAGCCATAATACCCCATCTTAGTTACTTATCTGCCCCCATTAGTGTACTAGCTGAGCGCTTCACAATCTTTTAAAACTTATTTGATCCCATGGCAGAGAGCTAGGAATTGGACCCACATTCCTCAAGATCTAAATCTAGTACTTTAACCACAAGACGATTTGTCTCCACTGAGTTAGGGGCATTCAGTGTCACAAAAGACTAGGCCCCCACATAAGTCTGTTAGCATGGATGCTGGTACACCTGCAAGACACTCCCAAGGCTCTTGGCAATACATTTGTTGAAATAAGGTATGTAACTCCGTACAAGCAAAGACACTGCCTTTGCAACAACTCACAAGAATTAATATTGTGATGAAGTAAGTATACAACCGTCTCACAGCCTGTACGGCTTGGCAAGGCATTCATAATGTCTGGATGTGAATCCCGGAAATTCAAGCGTTTTCAGGTTTAGTTTTCCAGGGTGACTCATTAAAAGGACAGAACCAAATTAAGATGTTTCAACCTGCATCTGGGTGTGAAATTCTCAAACTTTAAGCCTGGTGAATGGGGGGGGGGCGGGCGGTGTTTAGTTCTCAGGTTCCAGTCTGGGCTCAGCACATCTTACCGTGGCTAGATTCTGAGCATGTTACTCTGCATTTTGAGGCACCTCACTCACTGATTTCAGTGTGCGTACCCATCGAGTTGGGTGTTACTCAGCCTGAGTCAGTGTATTAAGATCTTCACTGAGATTGTGGGCTGCACCTCAAAGAGGCATGACACAGAACTTAAAGCCCAGGGGAGTGGAGACAGAAGTGACTTTATGCCACAGCAGTGTCTTCTTGCTCCCAGATGGCTCCAGAGCTCTCATTTTACAGCCTTCCTTGGACTTTCTAATTCTAAATGGGCAGCCATGGTGGTCTAGTTCAGCAATACAAACAAGGAGTCCTGTGGCCAGGAGTGCTGCTGGCCTGGAAAAAGACCCAGGGTTTGGTGCGCTGAGGTTTGGGGCTCACGCGCCATCGCTGGTGGACCCGGGGCTCAGGTGCTGGGACTCGGGGCTTCAGCCCCATAAGTCTGGCACCAGTGATGCCCCTGCCTAGGGTACTTCTAAAGACTAACGATTTTTTTTTCCAAATGAGCTTCCATGGGAGAAAATCCTACTTTGTCAGACACTTTGTAGATGAGGACCTTACAGAATAGGAGGAAAATAAATGCAGAGAAGTGTAAGTCATAGGATCAGGTCAGACTGTTACAGATTCAAACCCTGGAGAAGAGCATATAGAGGAAGATGAGATCAAATCACCCATTTTAATATCCCTTCTGCATTGAATGCCATGGGGTCACCTTCTGACACCCCTCTTATCCCTGTCCTGCCTCACACATACCCCCAGTACCAGGGCTTGTGAAAGAGTATCAGCAGATGATCTTCTCCAGCTTCTGCACTGGTGAATCTTTTGCTGATTGAATGCAGGGCTTTCAGGAATCTTTACACTCCATAGGACATTTATATGGTGTAAAAGGACTGCAAGAATGCTAACTAAACAGTTTTCAAAAGATAATTATCTACCTACCTGAGAGGCAAGGTGGGAGGAAATATCTTTTTTTGCAATAGCTTTTATTAGGGAGACAGACAAACTTTCAAGTTCTTCTTCCAGTCTGGGCTAATCTAATCTAATCTAACCTAATCTAATCTAATCTAATCTGCTAGTTGCAGTAATACAGAACAAAATGGATAATAGTCCATAGAACAGATCAGAGTGGTTGGAATTTGACATTATTCTGAAAAGATAAGATGTGTTTTTCTAAGAGAAATACAGAAAATCAGCAAACTGATTAATTAGTGTAAGCTAGGGAAAGGGTTCCTGTCATGCTTTCCAGGGAAAGTAGTTGGTAAATACAATGGAGTCAGACAATGTCACATATATAAACCAACTCAATTTTAGTCAGACCTGCAAGCGATGATATCAGCTTCTCTTTTTCTGGCAGCGTTCCTTTTGCTGCCAAGCTTCCTCACCATGGAGTTGGGGACTCCAAACCATCTGTTCAGCCTTTTAGAGGCCTGCTTTTCAATAGCAGGACTCGATCTGTGACATCTCTTCCCACTGGTACCTTTACTTGGGACATCTGCTCGAAGGTCAGGGGAAACAAAAGTGCAGCCCTCAAAAGTCAGGCAAAATGGTGCAAGGGGTGGGAAAGGGCCAGAGGAACATGACATAATCTGCTCTGAAATCCTGGCTTTTTATGTAATTTGTCCTTGCCCCTCTTCTCTCATTGCCGTCTTAGTGCCAGTGGTGAAATGTGCGGAGAATGCACTTCTTGGTGTCATTATTGGCTATGCGAATATGTCATTCAAATATCATGAATCAGGCTGCCCTAAAATTATGACATTGGCTTAAAAAGTCCAAGGTTTTAAAAAGTAATTTCTTGGCTCTTTTCATTTGCCTTCTGAGCCTTTAGGGGCTACCTGCTTTACACTGTTTGGCCTTTCTTGGAAACTGTGATGGCTAGAAACTTTATTTTTCAGTGAAATCGGAGATTCTCATGTAAACACAACTTCAAGAGCTAAAATTTAAAAAAGATGAGAAGGGGTTTTGTACAGGGCCCTCTGGCAAGAACTGCCTTATACGTAGTCACTCAGGCTCAGATTCTCATATTCCCATGGATTCAAAGTTATGAGAATCTGGCCCATAACTGTTCTATGCCTCAGTTGCCCTTTCTATGTAATGGGAATAACACCACAGCAGTTGTTTGGAAGATAAAGTTGCTAATTTTTGTAAAGCTCTGTTGTCTTTGCACAGAAGGTACAGTAGACATACAAAGTGAGAGTGTAATTCTTTTGACAGCGGCTACTTGTTCAGATCGTTAGAATGGGTGTCATTCCTTTCTCTTACAAATAAGTGTTATCATTTGTGTGGTTGAAATAACAGGCAATATTTTTTATTTTTTATGTAGAATCGGAGCATTATAGGGCTATAAGTGTCAGCTGGTCTAATCTCCTGCCAAGATATAGGATTTGTTGTGTCTCAACCATTCAAAACATGGCTGTCCAGCCTCCTTTTAAAAACCTCCAGTGAAAGAGCTGCCATAACCTCCCTGTGTAGTAACCCTCTTCTTTTATCTATCTATCTATCTATCTATCTATCTATCTATCTATCTATCTATCTATCTTACATACTCATGCTTTAATTGTAGCCATAAAAGTAACTGGTGCACGCCTATGGTTTAGCATATCACTGGGATAATCATATTTAGACCTTGCTACCTTGGGAGACTTTTCTTTCCCTTTTTCAGTCATGGCTAGGAAATGATTATTGCAAAGGTAATGAGTTTCTGGACCTCAAGTCCCCAGCCAAGATTCAGGGGGATGGGGAAGCCAGAGAGGCATGTATGGAAGCAGAATTTCATATCAGCCTTGAAGTATTTAATCCAATGCAAGCAGTGGAGTGTCGTGTTAATCATCATCGACAGGCCATTACCTGTGGGTGAAGCCTGACAAAATGATCCTTAACCTCTATATGGGAATGTCTATACTAGGGGCTTAAGTCTTTTTAAGGATCCTTAAGTTGACTTAAGGAATGCATTTGCTTAAGTCAACTTAATAACTCCTGCCTTTAAAGTCGACTTTAAGGGTTAAGTTGACTTTATTAAGTCAACACAATGAGGCCATTTAAATCAAGTCAATGAAGTCGACTTAGTGCAGTGGGGCCATTTAAGTTGACTTTATAAAGTTGACTTAAGTCAGGGGACCCATTTAAAGTCGACCTCATTAAGTCGACTTTAAATGTGCCCCCTGGCTTAAGTTGACTTTATAAAGTCAACTTAATGCAATGTGGCCTCACTAAGTCGACTTAATAAGGTCTACTTAAAGTCGACTTTAAGTAGACCTTATTAAGTTGACTTAACTGAGCCCTATAGTGTAGACATAGCCTATGTCAGGTGGCAGGGGAGTTGTAGAGGTATTTTTGGAAAGGGAAGATGAAACACAGTGACGGCTTTTGGTCTTAAACAGAAAATAAAACTCATAGGCAGAGACGGCCATTGGAAGAGTTCAGTTTGATATCCTGATTTGAAATGGGGGCTTCATTGCAGTAGTTTTGTATGATTCTGAAAAGAACGAGATTTAAAACTGAAATTGGTGGGTCAGTGCCGGCTTCTTGCTGATTCCTGATGTTGCTAGCACTTGCTTAGCAAGGTTAGTTGTAGTAGCAGAGTCTCTTCTGTAAGCACGCTACATGGGAATTGGCTTCTCTAAGTCTGTGATTTTCAAACCATGGGTCGGAACCCAGTGCTGTGTTGCAGACCCTCAGTTACTGAGCCATGGTGCTCCCTCCTTCTGCTGCCAAAAGACTGGAATGCATTGCTCAAAGTTGTAATTGTTGGATCAAGGGCATAAATGATTTTTTTTTTCAACTGATTCCTGAGAAAAAAAGTTTGAAAACCACTCTTCTAAGTAACCGAAACTAAGCAACATAGGGCTTGTTTGTTACGTAGATGGGAGACCCCGAAGGCAATACCAATATGGTGTTTCAAGAAGTGGTATTGATTGTTGGTCCAAGGGATAGCAGGTTGTCCATCTGAAGATTTATTTACATTGGAAAGATCTTTTGATATAACTGGAGGTGTCAATTTGGTTTGATAGAGTCATGATGGTATAGCTCTAGCGGGGATGGGGAGTGCTTTCTTTCCAGGATGAGTCAAATGTTTCAGTTTAAATTTATGTCACTTGGGAAATACTTTAAGGCAGTGGTTCCCAACCTTTTCAGTAACATGACCCATTTCAATGAGACGAACAATTCCACAGCACACCCACTTTTTCTCGGCTGAATTGATTGCTCACAAATATCATATGTACTTACATTTACTATGGTTATAGTCTTATTAGAGAGGTTTGCAACATAGCGCATACAACAAGTTAAAGAACGATCAAATATATTAATGTCTCAAATCCACCAGAAAAAAATACGTGTCATCCAGTTTTGCCCTTGGGCCACCTGCATTTAGAATGTTCATGTTTTCAAATCAAAAGACTGATACCTTGCTTTTAATTCGATAATTAATTTTCACAAGTGTTATGAGTTGTAATTTTGGTTGGACAGAATATGGTTTCAGATGCAACGATGTTTGTTTTACATTGATTTTCATTACCTTTGGACAAAATTTCATGGCACACTTGGGGTATGTCTACGCTATGGGCTTAAATCGACTTAAAGCCTCTTAAGTCAACATAAGCAAAACCCAGGCTATATTAAGAAATTATTAAGTTGACTTAAGCAATTGCTTAAATCAATTTAATAACTCCTGCCCTGTAAGTCGACTTAAGCATTTAAGTTAACTTTACAGCGCAGGGCCTGCCCCCTTCCATGCCCTGGGGCTGGAATGGGCTCTGGGGCCCCGATCAGCCCCTGGGGGCCTGATCCGGCTCCTGTCATGTGGTGAGGAGCTAGGGGCCAGATCTGGCTCCCAGCCCCTCTCTGCGGGTGGTGGGGGCTGACAGACAGTTCCTGCTGACTGTGGAGAGAGGCTGGAGCCTGATCTGGCTCCCAGTCCCTCTCTGTGGGTAGCAGGGCCTGGCAGTTGACTACTGTAGGCCAGGGGTGTGCAGAATAGACTCCTGTCTTGGCCGCTTGCAAGTGGCCAGGGCAGGAGCTAACTCTGTGTGTCCCTTCCCACTTGCAAGTGGCCAGGTCAGGAATCAGCTACCAGCCCCCTCGGCCCATGGCAAGAGGCTGGGGGCCAGCTTGGGCTCTCAGCCTCTCTCTGCAAGCTGCAGGAACCAACAGCCAGTTCCTGCAGCCTGCAGAGAGGGGTTGGGACCCCTATCAGGTTTGCAGCCCCCCTTTGTGGGTGGCAGAGATGGGCTAGGAGCCCAATGGGGTTTCCAGCCCCTTGCTGTGGGTGGCAGGAACCAGTTTCTAGCCCCTGCTCCTGTGGCAAGGGGCTGGGAGCTGGATCCAACTCCCAGCAGCTTGCTTGCAGTGGCTTGGGCCAAATGGGTCCCCAGAGCTGGACTGAGCCCTGGGAGCCCGATCGGGACTGGGGTAGTGCAGGAGACATGCCACCCCTGGTACATCTGCACTGTGTCCAGTACAGACATACCCTGCAGTTGACTTACCAAGACTGAATTAAAGTTGCCCTTGTTAAGTTGACTTCCAGTGCCCCCACAACATAGACATAGCCATGGACAGTGCCCACGCTGCAGTACACCAGTTGAAAACCACTGCTTTAAGGTCTTCTGAAATTCTTCTTCTGGAGTAAGAGTGTCCACATGGAGTTTATACTGGTGTAACTATGGTCAAATGTTCTCAAGTCACCATAGTCAATGGCATTGC
Source organism: Podocnemis expansa (assembly GCA_007922195.1). Lineage (NCBI taxonomy): Eukaryota > Metazoa > Chordata > Testudines > Podocnemididae > Podocnemis > Podocnemis expansa. Next base: position 3,668,291 of record ML682033.1, read on the forward strand.
CGAACTAATGTCCTGACCCAGTAATGACGTCCATGCCTTTCAGTCTGGTTTCCATTCCAACCCTGTTTGTGCTCAATATCAAGGAGTACATGAAATCTACTTAGACTTCTGTTGCTTGTGTGCATGAATTACAGTATACTCAGGGTGTGAAAATGTAGTCCTTCAGCATGAGAGCTAATGCCGGTGACCTGGCCATGATTCAAAGACTAGGTAATTCCGTTCTGCCAGTCTAAGTGTCTTCTGACCTTTCAGCTGGGATGGTGGTCTTCCTTAGTGCCTGTCTGGAACTGCTGCTCAATGCCATGTGTGCTTTAGGGTTTTGAAGCATGACCAGAAATAATGAACACTAGTAATTGTCACAATTATAATATTAAAGAATGTACAACCATAGAGGTAGCACGTACTCTAGGACATGAAGTTACCAACTCGCTGTGAATATAAAAGGAGACGAGGAGTGTGAGACTGGTCTAGATGCTGGGACGGCATGTTAGAGTGGAGAGATGGAAGCTGGAGAGAGAGATAAAGATAGAGATTAAAGTGGAGTCACAAGAGGGCAAGAGGGAAGCTGGAGTAAAGGATAGCAAAGATATAGCAGGGTATGGATTGATGAAGGTCCTTGAAGGCACTTGAATGGGGATGGTGGCATCATGATGTCATGGCCTCACAGCACTAAATGACAATATTGCATCTCGGTGTGGCAACCTCTCCAGAATGAAATCTCATGATGCAGAGTCATGATACGGTAATGAGATGATGTCCCAGGTCCCAGCATAACAATTTTGTTATGATGGATGTTGTTTTCAGTGAGACGGTGCTGAGTCCATGCCCTCTGAATATGATGCATGATCATTCCCATTTCATGTTGAGCTCTGTGTCTAGTCTTGTACAAATAGCTCTTGTGCCAATTACTCAATTGTCCTCCTGTGATTGAGAGAGTGAAGGGGCACTTGCCACGTATCTGCTTGTCCCATGCAGCTCCTGAGAGGGGCCAGCCTTCTCCAGGGCACCGCAACCCCAGATCACCTGGAGAGCACTTTGTGGTCTCAGGGATTTACAGCTTGGAGAGAAAGGGCGTGGGGGAAGTGACTCAATCCCTCCAGACACTGATGGGAAAGCAGGCATAAAGATTGTGCTGTGAGGCTTCTTCGTTTGATCTGTTAATCACTTGGTGAGGAGGCAACCTCCCAGGCCAGGATGGGGTCTGAGATGCAGTACAGTGAGGGGAAGAGCATGTGTATTGCTGGCAGGGTGACAGAGCAGGGGCAGCGGGGACACAGTTGGTTTGGAATAACAAAGTCTTGTCCCGGAAGGGTCTGATCTCCTGCAGGTTCTACAGTGGAGCCGCTGTGCCTTGAATTTGCAGAAAATTTCATGAGGCGAAACCCCACTGGCTTTTTCATGTTGGCTGAGGTTCAGAGACCATAAAGTGGCTCATTATCCTATGAGGAATCTGTGACACAGCCCTCTGTTTTTGATAGGAACATATCCTGGTTCCCAGTTCTATGTTTTTGACCACCAAGTCAGACTTCCTGTCAGCATCCTATCCCGAGACAACATATGTGATTGTCAGTCAGCGGTATGTGTCTGCATGAGATAAAAATGAAGAACTCTTTCTTTAGAAGCATCCCTCATGCCTAGCAAAGTAGTTCTACTTTATGGCATATTACAGGATTTCTGAGCTCATTGGTTGCACCCAGAATTGGGTCACCAGGCTGTTTCAAAGAACGGCATGACAGCTCATGTAGCCCCTGTCCCCCAGGGCTGGCTGGGCTCACTGCAGCCTCCCAGTACCGCTCAGGTTTGGCCCAGCTGTTGTGACGACGGGAACTTGGATAGGCCAACTTTGATTAAGGGCACTGCAATCCCATGAGTCAGGTCACAATGCCACATGCAAATGTCCATTCAGGAGGGCATGGTCAAAGATGAGCTGTACTGCCACTCCAGAGGATACAGTGCCCACAGCAGAGAGGCAAGCCTAGCTGGCCCCACAGCACAGAAAGTGCACAATCACCTACAGGGGTGAGCACTGGGCAAGACCCAACCACGTCCCCTTCAGGGGGTAGGATCTGACTAAAACTACCCCAGATTCTCTTCCTTAAGACCATTTACTTGGTCTCTGCAGGCCATAACCATTTACAAGTGTCTCCTGAGTCCCCAAAATCTGAGCACCACTGGCACAAGTAGATATTTCTGCTCATGATCTTTGCTTAAATATTATTCAGTTGTATTTAAAAGGATGCATTTTTGGGAAACACACACTGAAATTTACAACCTCCCTTTAAATCTTGTGTACTGCCCTTGCATTAGGCTACCCCCTGCCCCCACCAAAAGCAGTTTGTTTAATCCGCTTTGGACCTGAACAAAATGTGCAGCTACTTAATGTTTCTGGGGGGAGTAGTCCTTCTGAGGGTCTTCAGCTGGCTTGTGCGATGAATGTTCCCCACCAATGCATGTCTTTGCCACATTGGACATTTGAAAAGTAACTGCAAAAAGATCATTTAACTATGGATGTTATGGTCGTGTTAGTTACTGGGGCAGATTCTCAGCTCTTCTCCATTCTCTCTGTAACACATAGCAGAGACTGGCTGCAAATAAACATCTGGCTGGGGATTCCCTCAGCATGACTAAGTTGAACTGGACCTCGTGCAACCCTTCCCACAGTCCCTGGCATGGGGGTGGGCTTGGGGAGGGAATTAAGGGGCAGAGGTTGCAAACAGTTGAGGGGTGATGCATACTGTACTCTCAGTTCATAGCCAGCAGATGGTCCCTTGGGAACTAATTCCAGTTGGCTCACGTTAGGTCAGCCCCCAGGCAGCTTAAACCTGAGTCTTGGGGCAGGGCCAGGCCGAGTCCAGGAGTCACAACCAGTTCTCCACCACTCCCTTCCACAGCCTACAAAGATTCAGCTCTTAGCTCTGTTTTTATGTTGGCATTAGTAAACAGAAAGATGTGACTGAATTATGTTAACATCTTACAAATGGTGTATGAAAGTGAAACACCTGGATCGTGTATGCACAAGGGTCCTGAGGTATGAAGGCTCCTAACTTCACTGAAATCAACTTAACTGCCTTTCAGGATCTGGGCCACCTATGCCTTAGTTATCCAAAGGGCTGCACCTGCTTGGACCTCTCGCTCAGTGGTTCAGTCTCATTGGAGCAAATTCAGTGCTGGAGTAAAAGAGATAGTGCAAGATTCTCGAGTGGTGATTTCTGGGGGGAAATTTTGATTTACACTGACGGAGAATCTGATCCAGAATTCCAATTGGAGTCAGCAAAATCTGCCCATGTCTGGAGGTGGCCTTTTGTCTTTCAAAAATTGGCTACAAACCGAGAAATCCATGTCAGTGTTTAGATGATACTGTAAGGTGAACTTGCGAGGTGAAAATAAAACCCCATTTGTTGACAGTAAATGAGGTAATATTTACATAATACAGTTATGTCTGTTTCCTTGTAAAGAGATCAATAGCTATGTCTTTTGCAATACGCATCAGTGCTGTATATTCTAGCATGGACAATAATACTTGAAATGGGACATTTATCCAGACATATAATTATTTCTACTGCTTTCCATTTGATCTTTATTCTCTAATAGTTTATTAGCAATGGAAAAACAATATACGGCAACACGGAGGAACAAGAGTGGCTGTTCGTTACAACCACCTTTTAGAAAGAGCCTGTTTATCATTATTTACAAAACGGTTACATCTAACCCTAGCAAGATCAGGGCCCCACTGCACTCAGTGCTGTATGTACGCATAGTAAAACATGGTCTGTATCCCAAAAAAACCTTACAATCTAAATAGACAAGACGACAAAGGATGTGAGGAGAAAGAGAGATCAATATGATCCCAGTATCCATTTCTCTAGCCCAGTACCCTATTCATTGGACCACTCTGCATATCCGTATGTATGTATCTACGTACATATTAACATCCTGTCAACCACTACGGCCTCTTCCAAGCCTAGTGGAGTCAATGGAAGTATTTCCATTAATTTCGAAGGACCATGCTCAGGCTCTGAATGAGTCAGTTTTCAGCAAATATATACCAGGCAGTTGGGCAATTTGTGTTAGTGCATGACACAGGACATCTGAGCTCTTCTCCTCTGTTTCTCTGATCTCTCTTTCCTTGGTTATCATAATCATGATCTTCATCTTCTTCTTTTTTATAGCACCTTCCATGCCAGTTGTGCTGAAGATGCTTGTTAGAGAGCCAGGAATCGATATAAATAATAATTGGTGTGACTCCACACCACACTGTAACATGCATTCAGTGTTGAAGGTGAAATATAAAAGGAAGACAATGATTATGACGGTATACTAGTTTCATCTTTTATATCTTTAAAGCACTCTGTGAGCATTCACTATCTAAAAAAATACATCTCTTTCTCCTGCACAAGGACACCTTCAGTGCAACCAACCTCACTGTCAATCAGAAGAGCTCCCTTGCTAGCCTGATCAGCTGCCAAAGCAGCCCCGCCCCCGCCATTGCCATGCAATGGATTCTGTGTCAAGTGGAGTCTTTCCTCCACCCACCCCAGAGGTGGCTGCCTTTCAGTGGTGGGACAGAGAGTGACACACAAATGTGGAGCACTTTCTGAAGCCCTAGTTAGAACAGCAATATCTCTTTTTGCATCAGTGCAGTTCATCCCATGAAACCAAGGTTTGCTGTTCCAAGGCAAGTAGTGGCTTATAGCAGACTAGCCTGTTTATGCTGAAGATTTGGACTAGAAGTAGGTGGGATCAGGGAAAATCTTGCATGTAGATAGAGCTTAAGGGACTGTGTACAGTTCCACATTCTTTCAACCAAGAAAACAGGTTTTAGTGCCCGAGGCTACTGGTGAGCACATAATAATTGTTGTGTTGGCCAGTATCTAACCCAATGATTTGAAAAGTCCTTTGAATTCACGATGGACATGTCTCAAAGTGCCTGGAGGCTCAATGTGGCAAATGCTGAGAAGAAGGAAGGTTCAGTGGTTAGGATACTAGGCTGTCATTCAAAACCCTGCATTTAATACTGTGGTCTCCCAGGGACTTCCTGTGGGATCTTGGGTAAGTTGCTTTATGCCTCAGTTCCCCATCAATAAAATGAAGATAATGCACCACCTACCTCGCAGAGGCATTATAAGGCTACATCAGTTACAACTTGTGAGGTGTTGAGATATTACAATAATGGAGAACACACAGGTACCTAAGGTAAATAATAGTAATTTGCTTGCATACCACATTTTTCTTCAGTCCCCTCAACTGCTTTACAAAGGAGAGCAGTAACATGATGTCCATATCATAAAATAAGGCACAGAGGTGAAGCGACTTAGTATTATAGAATATCAGGGAGGAAAGGGCCCCCTGGAGGTCATCTAGTTCAACTTTCTGCTCAAAGCAAGACCAGCTCTGACTAAATCAGCCAGAGCTTTGTCAAGCCAGACCTTAAAACCTCTAGGGTCGAGATTCTAACACCTTCCTCGTAACCTATGCCAGTGCTCCTCCTTCCTACTAGTGAAAAGTATTTCATAATATCCAGCCTAGACTTCCCCCACTGCTACCTGGGACATCTGCCACTACTGAGAACATCCTACCTCCATCCTTCCCTTAAGGTAGTTGAGGGCTGCTATGAAATCTCCCCCTCATTCTTCTCTTCTGCAGAGTAAACAAGCCAAGTTCTCCCATAGGTCATGTGTTCCAGCCCCCTACTTAATTTTGTTGCCCTCAGCTGAACTCTTTCCAATTTGTCCACATCCTTCTTAGAGTTGGAGGCCCAAAACTAGCCACAATATTCCAAATGCGGCCTTACCAGTGCTGAATAGATGGGAATAATTGTTTCCCTTGAACTGCTGACAGTGTTCCTACTAATGCAGCCCAATATGTCATTAACCTTCTTGGGAATAAAGACATGCTGTTGACTCATGTCTTGTTCAAGGTCACCCACCAGGAGAGCCAGGAATTGAATCCTAAATTCTGGTGGGTTAGAGACTGTCTACCCATAAAACACTACAGTTATGCTATTGTAGTACTTCAGAGGGAGAAATACTCCCACCATCTTAGCTAATCCATCTCCCCTGAGAAGCAGTAGCTAGGTTGATGGAAGTAGTGAAGGCCTAGCAATGTCTTTATGGGGACTTGGGTTGGCTTAATTATACTGCTCAGAAATGTGCGTTTTTCACACCCTGATCGATGCAGTTAAACCAACCTAATTGTTTAGTGTAGACAAAGCCTTAGGTTGAATGTTGCAACATTGAACTTTGTGGTCCCCTGCAACCAAGTGGCATTCACATTCCCAAGTTAGGCTTCCTATTAAGAGTAGAGGAGAGTTATGCTCCTGAAAAGGGATTCATAGAAACCAGCATGCTGAGCGGGGGGAGATCTTTAGACTACCCAACAGGATATACCACGGAGAGAATTTAGTTTTGGGCCGAGGAGATAGCTTAGTTCCCAATCCTCAAAGGGAAGTAAGCTCACAGTGGGCTTTACCAATGGAAAGCTAGATGTCTAGGGAGTTTAGACACCTACAAGGTTAAGTGTCATCTAAGTGGGAGTTCTAGTATTCTAAATTTTGGGCTTAGATACTTACAGTTATGTGGATCTCACTCTTCAGCTCTCTGTGCCTCTGTTTATTTTCCCCACCCTTTGCCCTTCTTGTCTATTTAGATTGTAAATTTTTCGTGGGCAGATTGTACAGATCCTAGCACAATAGGTCCCTGATCTTGGCTGGGGTCCTTTAAGCACTTCTGGAGTGCCAATAATAATTATACAAATTGTTTTGTGGAAATGTATTAATTTAGCAATTCAATAAATATAGTTTAGTGTGGATTAATGTACTATTGATTTGTCACTGCTTAAAGCCTTTTTAGTGCTTGAGAAATGTGTTGGTCAGATTATAGGTGCAGTACCATGTGGAATTTCAGCCAGAATTTACTACCTGATCTTCTGCACTTGTTAGTGCCTTTAAAGAATTAAATTGCTTGTGCATCCCTCGGCATGTCAAATCACATCAGCTTTCCTCCTATTTCTTTTGCCCCTGTTACAAATGGTCTACAGCACCCCCTCTGTGACAGATGAGTTATGTAAAAGCTTCCCAGAGGTTTCTGACGTCCTGATACGAGTACATTGCGCAAATATGACCTTTGATCTTGTGAGATGAATGTGGTTTGTAATGAGTGGTAAACTCTGTGCATTTCCTAACTTCCTCATAGTTTGCCTGTGCTTTGGAGTTGGGCCAGCCAGATTCACAACACTCAGGGATCATTGCACGTGTCTCTTTGAGTTTTGGAAACTGAAAATAGCAACACAGGTCAAAGGCAGTCAATGTCTTCAAGCACTGAGAGATTTCCGGGAGGCTTTCCCTATATTTCAGTGATTCTCAATGGTGAGAAAATGTGGAGGAAAGCCCCTCTATTTCTTCACTTGCCAGGCTGAGTTACATAAAGCCACTTAGCCCTACTCCTGCAGACGTACACAGACTTAGCCTTAGTGTACACTTACCTGGATTTTTGGTGGCAGTTGACGGCAGTGCATTTAGCACCTGTAGAGCCAGTGCATGGTACACTTTGTGTTATTCAGCAGCTGATTAAGGTTTGCCATGGCTGGGTCTCAAAGAAGATCTGTGGGCACCTCTGCAGTTAAAAGGATGGAGATGTGAGGTGTCTCCAGGGCAGAGAATGCAACTGTTTGTACAGGCCTGTGCACAGTGGAGCCTGTATAGACTTTTTAGTGATCTCAGCTGCTCCTGAAGTAATAACAACAATTTACAGTAATAGTTTAATAATAACATTTTGTCTATTTTCAGCAGTTGACTCTGATTTCTGTGAATGCATCCCCTAATCATAAATATTTCCCCAATGGTGATGAATAATGACAACAACAACAACAGTTATTATTAATACTTAACTCTTAAGTGAACACATTTCAGCCTAAAGATTTTTCACTCTGGCTGGGATTTTCCCAAGTACCTAAGTGACATAGGAGCTCAATTCCTATTGACAATCAATGCAACGTGCACCTAAGTCACTTGGGAGCTTTGGAATATACGATTCAGAGTGAAAATAGGCAACATAGCATGTGAGTGGTTAGGGAATAGTCAACTTCGTTTAAGTAGAATAAGCAAGGAGCTCTGTGGCACTTAAAGACTAAAAAAATTATTTATCACATGAGCTTTCGTGGGAGACAATCTCACTTTATCAGATGCTTTGAAGATTGGAAACTTATAGACTGGCCCATTCTGTAAGTTCCCTCATCTTCAAAGCATCTGATGAGGTGCATTGATTTTTGGTGAACTAGACTAACACTCCTTTGGAGCTTGGCTACGTTTAAGTAGGAAAATTGTTTTTCTGCAAAGAAGCTCACTGGTGCATCAGTATTTCATTGAATGACCATGTTTCTTTTTTGAATGCTGTACAGCTAGAGAGACCCTATGTAGGAAACAAAACATGTCAAGATGTTAATTATTTGTCATTTGCCAGTGATACCTGCACCCTCTAGTGAACCCTGCAGCATTGTAGTCTACCTGCTGCAAAGAGCCTTTAATGGGGTATTTTGCTTTCTTATTGCCCCGGTTCACTGTACACGTGAATTCTTAGATGGAGTTTAGAGGACTGTTTCAAAGTGTGGATTTTCTGTTTTAAAGGCTATAGAGATTTCATTGTAAAGGGAAAGGGAATAGTGTTGTTATAGACTTCATGAGCCATTCTGCAAAAGCAGTGTAGTTTTCAGCTTCATTTCATTTACAAGACCAAAGATCAGAGAGACATTCAACTTCACAACCACATGGAAATGTCAGCAGCAATGGGTACCACGGGCAGTAGTAACACGCCACCACCCAGGCTGGAAATTGAACATCCGTGGCTATCCAGCACACTGCAATTCAGGGCCTAAACGGCACAGCGGAGATGTTTGTGTGTGTGTGTTCTCTCCTCATGAAAGAATGCTCTTGTCATGTACTTGTGGCTGGGTAATAGAATCGGTGAATGCAGTTTCATTTTTTCAAATGCACATCTACCAGCGAGTGCTTCATCAGCTGTTGTTACAGAAAGGAGGCTGGGAAGCTTGCAGCTGCAGGCTCAGGCTGCAGTTTTTATGTCTGTTGCTAGGGATTCTGCATTAAATATCCTGATTCTCTGCACTCAAAACTAGGAAAAATTGACATTCTGTCTTCCCAGAAGAGAATGGAATACGTGATTCACAGCCCTTCTTCTGCAACATTAATCAGGCCCTGTTTACATGGAGAGAAGCCAAAAGGGCTCCAGCCAAAGAGGTATGGTCAGAAAGCCAAATGGTGATGTCATTTGGGGCAAAAGAGCAATGGCAAGCCACTTAACTGGCTTAGACGGCTCGTAGACCTCAGTGGGATCAAATCCCAGTTAAGAGATGGAGAAGCACTAGGGGATTTTTTGGCTTTGCTGTTGAGTTACATGGGTTTACTATGGTTTGTTTATAAATAGCATAAGAGAACCATCAGTTTGGAACCTCCAGTGTTTAAAGTTAAAGCTTGCAAGTCCACCCATGTGCTATTGCTCTGAAACTAGTGGGAGAGGGGTTCATAGGTTCTGCGCTTACAATGGATTCTGTGTAAACTGTGTTAGATCATGTTGCTATACTCTCCTTTGTTTGTATAACTGTTATTAACTATGGTAATACACCGAGAGTCCAACAAATATGAGGAACCCATCATGCTATGTGTTATACAGTCACATCGTAAAAAACAGTCCCTGCCCCATAGAGTTTACAGACTAAAAAGACAATGAGTTGTTGTTCCAATTTTGCAGAAGGGAGACTGAGGTAGATAGAGATAAAGTGACGGACATAAATCAAACAGAAAAATCTATTCCCTAGCTGGGAATGGAATAGCACTCTCCTGAGTGCCAAGGCAGTGTTTTAACCACAAGGTCATCTACTAGTGATCAAAGGAAAATCGTCTCGCTTTTACATAGTCCCTTTTAACCAGCAGCATCTCAAATCGCTTTTCAAACTTACCAAAGAGAGTTTTACAAACTGTCTCGCTGACTCCGCCCCCCACTGAAATGCAGCCACCTCTGGCAGATATGTAACAAAGCACTGTAGCAGATGAGGAATTTATGTGGGCAGAGAGGAAGTTATCCAACTGGAATTTCTCCTGGCCAGCAGGAGATTTCAACCTTTGCCAAATGTGCCATAGGGTCTGTAGACTGGGATTTTCCCATGAGACTAGGGCACCCAACTCTCACTGAAAGTCCATATAAGTCTGGAACCTAACTCCATCTGTCTGATAGCTCCTAACTCTCCCAGGCTACTTGAGAATCCCAATCTTAATAATATCAGGGGGTCTTCACCTGGGTTTTCTTTTAAATTTGAATGACCCCATCTCCAGTGGCAGGGTGTGCCAAGTGCCATTGGTTCAACACTGGCAGAGGGGGGCATGACACCTCTTGAGTCATGAGGACCATCCCCTTACTGCAGCATCGTGAAGATCACTCGTAATTGACTTTAAAGTGAGTCATGCCCCTTGTCATGAAGACTTCAAGAAGATGGGAAACTGGAGGAAAAGAAGATAACAAGTATCATTTCCCTGTATATTTTTGAATGAGAAATACTGCTTTGAGAGACAAAAGAATATCAGAAAGCAATAGAACATGGCAAGGAAAAGGGTCAGTGATTGTGCACCATTCTGGCTGACTCAGATCTATTCTCTAGTTTCTCAGTTTGTTGGAGCTGAGAGTACAGCAGAATCAGTGCCGTTAGCACCTAGGGAAGGAGAGGGTGGTACATTTTGTATTACTCAGCAGTCGATTAAGGTTTGCTAGTGGTGGGCCTTGAAAGACCTGAGTTCCTCATCAGCTAGAAGGATGGTGATGTGTGGTTTCCTTGGGAGTAGAAAGTAGGGGGATGACAAAAAGGGGGACGACATGCTTGAAGGGCAAGAAGGATAAGCATTAGAATAGTGCAGATGCAAAGTAAATGTCTCAAAATGGGCTGAAGATCTAATAGTTCTAGTAGGGAGCTGATAGTCAGGAAACTGAGGATCTCTTCCTAGCTCTGCCACCATGTGACCATGGCCTAACTATTTACCTGCCTGTGCCTCCACTTTCCCACTGTTTGCGGGTGCAATAACACCAGGGGCAGTTTGAGACTTAAATCAGAGAAGTAAAACACTTTGGGTATGTCTACATTAATTGATTGGGTATGTCTAATTAATGCATGGATACACTGGCTTTCATTAATTTGAACTAAGGAATTCCTTAGTTTGAATTAAGGAAAGCTTACTTTGAAGTTATAAAACCTTGCTTCACTTCGAAGTAATGGTTAATTGGAACTTATTAGTTTGAATTAACCCAATGTAGCTGTGTTACTTCGAATTAACAATTAGTTCGAATTAAAGCTTTTTGACCTTCTTCCTCTCAGAATGCCTTCTTCTTTCTATATATTGAGGGGGGCATGGCCCTTCTTGGGGGCCATCTTGCCACACCTCCCATGGTTCCCCTCTCCTAATAGGACTAGCAAGTCCTGTCAATGGACATGCTAGTTCAAATTATTTTTCCTAGTGGTGCCATGTTAGTTTGAATTGACTTAATTCAAACTAATCATTATTAGCTGGAATTAATTAGTTTGAATTAAGTTAATTCTAGCTAACCTTCTAAGGGCATGCCTGCACTGACGGCAGCAATTTTGCTGCTCTCAGTTGGCCCTTGCAGGAGTGGTTTGCAGCGAGTATGAACTCGCCATGCTGCTCCTGGAAGTTGGCCTTAGAAGTCTGGGGGCCAGACGGTGTAGGGAAAGGCTGACTGCAAGGGACTTGTGGTTGGCTTTTCCCTAATCTGTAGTGGTGGCTTTAAAACTGACTGCTAGTTATGAAAGGAATTTTACGTTCCTTGCATAACTGGTGGTCGACTGCTGCCAAATTTGCCCTAAGTGTAGACGAGGGCTAAGTGTAGACATAGCCTTTGGGATCTTGTGTGAAGGGGGCTCAGCAGCACCAGAATGCCATTCCTGGTGTGGCTCCCAAGTTGGTGGAAAGCAGCAAAGCTCTATTTTACTTGAGTGGAACTACACCAGCCAAAGCTCTGGTGAACTATTTTCTACTCCATCAACACACTGGCTATTCGAGGCTGGCAACATCTAGTCGCTCGCTGCAGACAGACATTTAATAATTTTTTGAGGAAGTTCCTGTTCTTGTCTTTTGTTATAGTCAGTATTGTTATTAACACAAACAATAATCAGAAGAATTGCAGCCTGCACTGGAGGAATAGAGACCCTTCCTTTTTAGATACAGCCACGAAGAGGATTGTTTACTTAGCTTGACTGTCCTTTTATTGTTACTAATGGGAAATGTTTGCAATGTTTGTATAAGAAGGAGACTTCAAATTATCCCACAGGATCTCTTCAAAGGGACAGTGTGTGTTTTAAATTAAGCATCCTTTAGAGTAGTTTTTCACCCTATTAATGAGGCCCTTTGGTGTTGATGCCGATATAAGGATGCTGTGGGAGGAGGGGCTTGACTGATTCAGACTTTTACTTCTGAGCCAGATGGTCACCAACTGAAGCTCACCCCGGGATTTAGGCTCATGGTCACTTCCTTATTCTGCTACAGACTGACCAGGAGATAGAATCTGCTAGACTGCCAGTGACCAAGAACGGATGTGTCCTTTGAAAAGAGACGCTGTTCTAGCCTGGCCATAAGTTGTATTCTTGATGCAGAAATTGCTGGACAGAATGCTATGGCTTGCATTATGTGATTAGGTCCCACTAGAAATTCATAATTGGACCTTCTAAGCTTAATATCTGTAAATCTCTGAACCCAAGTCTGTTCCCCTGACCACTCTTCACCCACATTATGGAAAAGATTTAAAAAATAATATGTTGGCCTCCACCACAGCATATAAGATAATTATTATGAAAAAACACTCATTCTGCTGAAATCAATGGGATTTTGTTATTTAACACCACTGCGACCAGAATTGGCTGTTAGTGACTCTTAATTTTTGGCAGATCTGGGTGGGTTCTACAACAGTACCTATGCTCATTCAAGAGAGTTAAAGCAGTGGATTTGGTTCAATGGTATTTGTAATACTGCTTTTTTCACTGGTCACACACATTTATGCCAGCATGGATGTGTTCCAACAATTACTATTATTATTAGTTATTCATATCACCATAGCATCTAAAGGCCCCAGCTGAGAGGAGGGTCCCCATCAGGTCATGCTCTGTACAACACAAAATAAGAAACAGCCCCTGCCCTGGAAAATTTCCACTTTGAAGAGAAAAGACAGACAGGTGAAGGGACTTGCCCAGTATCACACAAGAAGTCTGTAGTGGGATATGAACATAGCGTTCCTGAGTCACTTAACCACAAGACCGTCCTCTGGAGACACAATGAATTTTGAGAACTGAGGTAATTAAAATGTGCGGTAAATGTTTGGACTCATATCAGGATATACCTGCCTCAGTGCCCCTGTCTGAAACCACACATGTATTTGTGTCTAAAACTATGCTACCATATTTATAGTCATCCACATAGAGATGAAAAACAATAACATGACTTGGGTGAAGAAACCCAAACACATAGTCAAAGTGAATGAATGCTCACTGTAGATGGTTCTAGTGTGATCGAGAGGATGACATTTATTCACATGAAATGTTCATCCTCATTGTAAGCAGAAAAGAGAAGACAAGAAGCAGAAGGTAGGGACCATATGGGAACCAAAGAAGAGCAAGTCTTTTAAGATTAATTGTTCACTACAAATAGATTGACCAACTCTAATAAATGGTCTGAAGTCATATCATCCTCCATTGATGGTCCATCCTCCCACTGCCACTGGCAGCATTCCTCTCTCTTTATCTTATCTCTAGAGCTGCAGGAGGAGATGGGACAGGATGTGGGAAAGGAGAAATTTCATGATCCATGATCTACTACAGCCATAGAGTTAACTTAAAGAATGAAGGTGCTTCACAGGCATCCAGTCGATGCTACTAAATAGGAACAGTGACGCTGGTGTACTAAAGCAGTAGACAGAGAAAGAGGAAGGTAAAAACTCGCTCATCACACATTAGGGTCAATCTGGAATCATGGCCACACTTCTTTGAAGCCTTGGGTTCTTCCAGGTCATATCTGTATGGGGGAACACTCTATGGCAAAAGAATGGCCACCCCCTTTTAAAATTTTAGCTCTAACCCCCCAAACAATATCAAGCCCATGTGCAACTGTGTTGCTTCCTGTAACCACTCAGCATGAATTCAGAGTCTCCTGAAGTCTGAGGTATATGGAGGTATATGTCTCACAGAATCATCATCTTGGGCATCTCCATCACCAAAGTGTCTTGGAATAATCCTACAGTTTTCGAGACACTTCGGAAGGGGAAGATTCATTCCTATTTTATGCTGGATTTTGGCCCAGAGAGTTCTGTTCAAGAAGGATCAAAGCCACCTAGAAGAAACCAGAAAATAACCATGGGCCTTTGCAAACTCTTGGTCATGCTGGTGTTGAACCAACCAAGTCCTCCTTGAGATCATACATGACACAAACTAGACTCCAGCTCATAGATACCAATAAGAATTCCACTTCAATGTGGGGGTGGCCTGCACTTCAGTTTAATCTTGAAAGTAATGTTGCCACAAGAGACACAAGAATAGCAACTACTAATCTTTGGTGGACCATCCCATACCTAGATGATCAGATGAATATAATCACAGCATCTCCAGCTTCTTAATGACCATCACTGGGCTAATGAAATGTAGAGAACACAAGGGAGATAAACTGGGACAAAACCAGGCCAGCTACATCATCCAGTTATATCTCAGTAATGGGTATGAGATCGAGGCAGTCATGGACCGTAATGACCTTTTTTCTAGCTCATCTCCTCCTAAATGATAATTCCAGGGAAAAGCTCCTTTTGATCTGGGTTTCATCACTGCAGTTGGCTTAAGATGACCTTTTAAGCTAAATCAAAGCAAAGGGGAATCCTGACCAATTGTCTTTTTGGTTGCTGTCAATAGTTCCTGACTCCCCTGCTGTCATGTTGCCCATCATGCCTATAAAAATCTGATTTTTCTCATCCCATATGTTTCCTTCTTCCCCAAGGCATCATAGAACAAAGACAGCTGTCAGTACCTCACCTGCTCATCTCAGTCACTTCCATGTGGAACCCATCAATGGGACAGCTTTCTCATGTGTGCACCTTTCTCTTTCTCCCTCCCAGGATGAGCATAAGATCTCTCCACTTGTGGGAAAATGGAATTCTCCCTGATACCCGATCCATAAACAACTTCATGCTAACTGCAATGTCACCCTCCCTCAACTGCACATTTCTAAGACAAGGGACAAACCAACAGGTCTCACCTTCATAATACACCTTACTGATGGAGCTAGAGATTGCAAAAAATGCACTGGGGGTGCTCAAAGCCCATATAGTTACCCAACCTAACCTCACATGGTGAAGGCAGAGTCAGGGATGAGGTGAAAGTCTTACTGTCCTCACTGTCTTCACAGAATACCTACCTAGAGATAACATCACTGGTAGTTACGTCTTCTGGAACCAATTCTTCTGCCTCTTTGGTGCTACACCCTGCAAATACTCTGAAGCAATCAAATGGGAGGTGGTGGCTTTTATGTGGTGAACTTTTAGGACTTAATGGGCATCGGATGGTCTCTGCAAAGTTGATCTTTTGGGGTGCCACCGTATTATATGAGAACTACTACAATTTATCTTGGCTTATCTGCCATATATAGACACCTGCAGGTATGACCGTTGCTATCAAGCTTTCAAGGAAGAAACATACTTGAAAAGTTATTTTTTGAAAACACATTTGTCTCTAGCCAAATGGCTTTGTCTTTCCTGTCAAATATGGTATGTTCAGTTTTGGTTAATGGTACAATTATTTTCTCCCTAGGAAAATCAATGAAATTGGTTTTCCAGTGTTTTTATCAATATTACACCTTCCAATACTGTACCAAGTTGGATTTCATAACATACTGAATTACAGCACATCACATGTTCATGTCTTCATGCTCTCTTAGAACTGACTGAATGGCACTGAAAGAGTTTCACAGATATTTTCACAGATAGTAATTGTGGGTTTGCTCCTTTGTTATTCATGAGCTGTACAGGGTCAGATTCTGATACCTTCACTCAGCTTCAGTGGTTTGTGCATGACCTCATTATCATAAATGGGACTAAAAATGAGATCCTCAAAGGAGGGGTGACAGAACAGAAATTCGTGTCCAGTGGCAATTACCTAATATGAACGTCTGGGATCTCCAAATGTTGCCCTTCTATGGGCCTGATTCACAGAGATCCTCACATACCTGCAGCTTTTACCAGTGAGAGTTAAAACTGATCAGCTCCTTTCAGGGTAATGATTATTTGCATTCCAATAGCAGCTAGGCAGCCCAACTAAGATCAAGTCCCTTTGATGCTAGGAGCTGTACATACACATAATGAGAACCAGTTCCTGAACCAAAGATCTTACAATCAAAACACAAAAGAAATGCAGATTTGGGCGTGAGAAGAGAACACACCCATAGCTTCATTTTACTGAGGTTGATGGAGCTAGGAACTGGACCCACATCTCTTGCTTTCTACACCACATCTTTAATCAAAGACTATCCTTCCTCACTGACGAAGTGAGGGTTAGATTCTATATGAAAATCTAAGACCAGCTGCAGAGTAGGTGTGAGGCATCCCGCCACCTAGTAAAAAAAAAGTCTTTTGAAAAAAGCACTTATTTTTCTTCATGTTAGAAAAGATTTTCCGAACTCCACATGTATTGTTATGTCTCTCAGATGCATTACATCACACGACCCTTCTGAAAGGTGTCCAAATCCTGCATTAAAGCCCTTGTGGGAAAAGTAGAAAAAATAAATGGTTTATGTTAAATGAGATTTGGAAAATGGTATGAAATGTATTGCACTGATGCTGTGAAAATGAAACCTACTAATGCATGTTTCAGTTTTGAGTTAAGGGTTATGCTCCCTTGTTAAACTGAAATGGACAGACTCACGTATACTCCCTTCATTCCCCACAGATAGTTTGCTGGGGAACAAGAATGGTGCAGCATATGTGAGCTTCATAGTATGTTGTTCAAAAGTGTAATGGGAGGAAGTGGCTTACTACAATTGATCTTGGGTAGACTTTGTCCCATTCATATTCAGATATGGGCATAGATAGCTACATAAAATTCTTTTCTATATAGATTCTCATTCATCCTTGTTATTCAAATGCCTTCCTGTACTGTCATACACAATTCGTTGTCTATCTCATGCTTTCCCCAGGGAGGAAATTGTGTGTGGAGTGGAGTGTTTTGTTATGGGAGGGGTTTCTTTTGGGTATGCTTGGTTTTTAAATATATGCACTGCTCTGGAGTGTGTGTGAAGTAGACACTGACTGCAGTGAGACAGGACAAAGAAATGCACCTTGCACTTGGAATGGAAGGCTATGTTTACACTGGAGGCTTAAGTCAACTTCAGCAACTTTATGGCCACATCTGGAGTTCATTAAGTCAACTTAAGCACTCGCTTAAGTCAACTTAATAACTCTCACCCTTAAAGTTGACTTTAAGGGTTAAGTCGACTTTATTAAGTTGACTTAACAAAATGTGGCCATTAAAGTCGAATTAATAAAGTTGACTTATGGCAGGATAGCCATTTAAGTTGACTTTATAAAGTCAACTTAAACCAGGGGACCCATTTAAAGTTGACTTTATAAAGTTGTCTTAAACAAATGGAGACTCTTTAAGTTAACTTAATAAAGTCAACATTAAGTCGATCTCATTAAGTCAACTTAACTGACCCCTCTAGTGTAGACATAGCTGAAGGAATTAAGGTTTGCAATGTTCCTTAGTTCTGGGGGAAATTTGATCTACAGTCTTAGACCAGCCCCCAAAAGCTCTATCTCCTGCCCAGATGATTTTTGCCCTTAGGGTAGAAAGTTCCATTGTGCTTGAGGGGTGGCATCATCAGTCACAGTCTTCATCTGAGGTCTTTAAGTGCTCTTTTAAACGTCATAGGCCAAGGCCACAGAAGATACAACTGCATAGCAAAAAAACCCCAATGACCTGGTATTTCAGAGCTTGGGTCTACAGAAACCAATTCCTGTCCCTAGGTTTCAGACTCTAAGCTTCAACCTGAACTGGAACATCTACATGTCTATTTTTAGCAACATAGCATAGATAGTCTGAGTCTGATACTTCTTGCCGTATATTTTTTTTAAGGGAGGGTGTTTTTTTTTCTTTGTTTGTTTGTTTTTGCTATGTAGTTGCATGCTAAGCTTCTTGAAGATCAGACCTAGTATTCTCCTGGAAGCCAGTGGAAAGTGGAGGACAGGCCTGTTAAGGAGACACAGTGCAACACTCTATACAGTATCAAACCCATCCGACCCTCATTCTATAAAAATGGCTCCTGATCTGTGGGGCTGCGCCTGGCTCCCCACTCTGGGTGTTGTGAACTTGTGGACATGGTTGCAGCACCACTCAGGCTTGGCTCATCTGCCACTGCTCTCTCACACAGAGGACTCTAGGTCTCCCTTTCCTCCCAACAGGACACTAGATGCCTCAGTTTCCCCATCGGTGACCAATGGATAATAGCATGCAGCTACTACATAGGGGAATTGTGAGTACTCCTTTCTTCATGTTTGTTTCCTGCATACAGAGCTCATCAGGTAGTAGGTGCAAACTTTAGTTTTATTTCAGGCTTGCACACTCTTACAGACTCATAAAAATCCTTTGTTAATTGCTTTCATGGTTCCTTTATTGCTAGTTACTGATAAAAAGAAAAAGAAAACATAGACTAGAAGCATAACTATAATCTTGGAACACAAGCACCCTATATTGCAATTTAATTTAAATGGAAAGCCATAATGATAGCTGAAGCATATATGGTACCATGTAAATAAACCTGGATAAATAAAAATTCAATATGACAAAACCACAAGGGTAATTAATTCTGTTACTTGATTGCACCCATAGAGAACAAGTGACTTTTGGCATCACAAATTCATCTTTCACCCTCTGAGCAGGTCCCAGATAAAAAAGCTGATATGGAAAAAAAAGCTCTTTTAGTAAGTTCCTGCAACCTGACAATGGCCAATCCACATTGGATGATAAGACTTTCAGTCCTGGATCAGATTTGTGCATTTGCAGATAACATACACATGACATAAAGACCAGAAAGAAGAATTTGTTGGTTTTACTCATACTTACCTCTGTAGTGAATAGTCCAGTTATCACATTTTTGTTTTGCAGTAAAAAAAAAAAATCTAAAAAAAGCACCAGGGATGGTCTTTTTGTTTTGTTTTGTTTTGTTTTTGTTTTTTAAATTCTGGTGTGACACTTGTGTAACTGCATTGACATCAGTGGATTTACTCCTCATTTGCACCACGACTAGTGGGAAGAGACTAGGGCAGACTTGTTTGCCTTGTGAGAGTAAAATCTCTACAGACCTTTAGAGAGACACAGTTGAGCATGAAGGAGAGTCAGGACTGATCTGGACATTTGGAAACTTTGTGAGATTTTCTCTACTTCCTTTATTAAGGCAGAGCAGAAATACCACGAAATTCACTTTTCTTGTGGTATTTTGGTGCTTCCTTTTTCTGGGGCCAAGACTAGACATGGAAATGTTGAGATATGCAAAAACAAACCAAAGCGAAAAGCCAAGCCTAGAAAAAACAAACAGTAGAAATTAAGTTTCATACCTTAAAAACACACACACACACACACACACACACACACAGAGAAGAGGTTTGCATTTGGTTTGAAGTTTGATGAGGGTTCAGGATGTTTCTTTGGGTAGACAAACTTGTTCCCTCTTGCCTACTGAAATCCTCAGATCAAACTTTTGAGGAGAGTAGCTGTTGTGTTGTGGAAGGAGTGAATGCTTTATGTTGGGAGTGCAATCTAATTTACAGCAAAGACAACCCCTACCATTGTGTTTTAACTGGTCTATGACTTAGTCATCCCTAGCATTTCCTGCTACACCCCCTTCTCTGGCTTCCTTGCATCTCATCTCTATGCCCTAAACAAAGGTGCTAGACTCATCTTCCTCACCTGCTACTCTGACCACAGCCCCCTTCTTCACAGCACTTCACTGGATTCCTGTCTTTTTTTTTTCTTTTTCATATAGTTCAAGCTCCTCCTCATCACTGTCAAGGCCCCCACCAGCCCTGCTCGTGGAGATGTCCATCTCTTGTGCCCTAGTTTGCCTTCAGTCTTTTCCCTCCTGTGTCCAACTCCATAGCCAGTCCCTATGCTTGGGTTTGCCTTCTTTTTCTGGGGCACTAGAGGCCTCATTGAAAGCTTACTGAAATCAGTGAGGGGAGCTGAACAGGTCCCAGACTCTATGATCTAAGGAACATGATCCAGCTTCTTGTGAGGTGACACTTTCCAAAGTTTCTTTGCAGAGAGGAGGGAACCTTGGAAGGTCTGGGTGAGGTGGCCTCAGAAATCTGGAAACTTATCCAAAAAGTCTGAACGCCCCATGTCTGCCAGTGAGGCTGGAAATCTCTTCACATCAGGCTACTGAGCAAAATGTCTGGTGTCTCCTGTTCCCACTGAGGCTGGAGATGAGGAGGGAACAACCTCTGCTTTCCCAGACTCCCACTGAACTCCTGGGCTCTCACACCCTTGGGAACCACAGCTGCAACCCGATTATCCTTTCTCTAGCTGCAGCTGCTTTCCCAAGCCCCAGAGAATGATTGCATGAGTCCAAACATCCCCTCCCATCCGTGGCTTTTCACCCATGCCTTGGAGGACCATGACTCCAGCTCAGTTGTCCCCTCCCAGCTACTGGTTCTCTCCCAAGTCCTCTGGCATCTTGATTTCACCTCAGTCATCTGCTTGCTCGTCTTCAAGACAGCCCTGGCTCACATATTCTCACCTGGTTCACCCACCCTTTCTGTTCTTTCCTAGCCCAATCTCCCTCCCAAATGCCCCTTCTCTCTTGGTCCCTAGGAAACATCTCTGTGAACCCAGCTTTCTTCTCAGGTGTTACTCACTTTTTGGTGCCCAAGAACTGATGTATGAATTCCTGTGTAACGTGGGCCTTCTACTTTGTATTGTATGCATAAGTGCTGAGTTCACAGTGCAATATTTGGATGGCTTGACTGTGGGGCGAGTATTTTTGGTATTTAAATGACACACTTTATTGAAATGCCCAGTTTTTTTTTTAAGACAGGGAAGGATTTAAAAGTCCATAAATAAATGATGTAATTATGCTTATTTTTAGTACGGCTGGTATAATTGCACTTAGATGAGAGGCTGGGAACTAGATTGTTTGGGTTCAGTTCCTGATTGTTTTGCAGGGTGACAAGTTGTGTGACTTTTCTTTGCCTCAGCTTACTGCTCTGTCAACCAGGGGTGGATGAAGACAAGGAGGCTAGTGAAAATATTGTGGGGATTCCACACGGGGTAGGGAAGGGAGAGAGGAGAGCGTGGACATGGACAGGCTGGAGCAGCTGCTACAGGGGCTGGTATCAGGCTGAGGACAAGGAAACCAGGGGCTAGAATGAACCTAGGAGCAGGTAGGGACCCGTGTGCGCCTCCTTCCTAGTATGGAGTCAGCTGCACTGCTCACCCCCGTTGCCTGGTCTAAGCACCACACCTCGCTTCTCCTGCTGTCCCTTTGCCCCACCTTTGGCTCCTCCATTCACAGGGAGCTTCCCCCACACTGTAAACTCTGTGCTTACTTATCTCAGAGGAGTACTGTGAAGGTTGACTTTTAAAATGGTTGAAGAGCCTTGACTGGAAGGCTGTATATGGTTCAGTACAGGGTCTATTAATCTTGGTTGGTGCCCTTTGAAGGAAAAAAATATGGCATGGGTACTCAACTGAGGGCATCATGAACAAGTCTGTGGTGGAGGTGTCCTCATATTGCTTAGTGGAAGGGGACCTTGGTTATATAAGAGGAGGGATGCAGTGGGATTTGGGTATAGCACCAGGGCTTGCAGCACCAGAAAAGGCTGAGAATCACTGAAAAATAGTGACACCTTTTGCATGCTGTGTTCCGCAACTGTGGATTTATGAGTGGGGGACGCCAATTCTCTCTCTGTAGGCCAGTTATCATTGTAGATTGTGTCTTTTATTTACATGCATATGTACCCTTTTATTTTATTTGTGGAGTTACCTTTATGGCATTCCATGGAGCTGTACTTTTCAACTTATTTTCAAAGATTTTAGCCACGTATAGCTAACTGACAACTGACTAACTAAAGATAAAATCTCTAGTGATGGAAAACCTGATGGTAAGTACCATAGAATTAGACACTCATAGGAAATTAGAGTTGGAGGGGACCTCAGGAGGTCATCTAGTCCAACTGCTTACTCAAAGCAAGAGCGACCCCAACAAAACCACCCAGTCAGGGCTTTGTTAAGCCAGTTCTTACACAGCTCTCAGGATGGAGATTCCACCATCTCCCTAGGTAATGCGTTCCAGTGCTTCACCACCCTTCTAGTGAAAGAGTTTTTCTTACTATCCAGCCTTGACTTGCCCACTGCAATTTGAATCCATTGCTCTTGGCTCTTTCATCTACTCCCACTGAGAATAGCCTAGCTTCATCTTCCCAGGAACGCCCTTTCAGGTGGTTAAAGTGCTATCAGATGCTCCTCATTCTTGTCTTCTGCAGATTAAACAAGCCTAATTCTTGAGCCCTTACTCATAAATCATGTGCCCCAGTCCCCTAATCATTTTCATTACCCTTTGCTGGATTCTTTCCCATTTGTCTACATCCTTTCTGTAGTGGAGGTCCAAAACTGAAGACAGTATTCCAAATGAGGCCTCACCAGGGCCAAAAAGTGGTGATAACCCCTTCAAGAGCAAGTATGAGTGGGGTGTGAGCAAGTAGCAGAGCCTTCCCTTAGTGGCGTTTTTACATGTTAATGAACACAAGCGTAAACCATAATGTGGAGAGGACACAACTATTTGCTTCTAGCTGTGCTTAACTCTTGGTTAGGAACAGAGATAGGTGCATGTCTCCATCGCATTTTGGTGTGACTGAAAGCAAGCTTCCCAACTTGGCTCAACAGAGTCAGAGTGCTGGAATTCACTGTAGGGTTTTACAAAGAGCTTTTTGGACAGCACTTGGTTACAGAGCAGGCCAGAGGTTGGTTTCTAAAGCTTTGCCCCCCTTGGGCTTCAGGGTCTGAGCTCAGTCCAAGCACAACTCCAAAGTGCTGTATGCATTGCCATTTGTAGACCACGAGCCCAACTCTGCTGACCTGAACTCACTCCCGAAAGCTGAGTAAACATAACCTTTGCATCCAGGAACAAATGTTTATGTGGTGCCTATATAGGATGACCAGAAAGCAAGTGTGAAGCATCAGGTTGGGGGATGGCCTATATAAGAAAAAGCCCAGGATATTGGGACAGTCTCTACAAAATTGGGACACCTGGTCACCCTAGTGCCTACACTAGAATTTTACAGCTGTGTTAATCAAAATACAAGCAGGGATGCTTTCCTTGGAAGCAGCACGGCCTTGTAGACAGGCCACTGAATTGGAAGATGGGAGGAAAGAAGACTATTTCTGTCACTGACCTGCTGTATGACCTTGGGAGAGACACTTCTTGACCTGTTACCTGTCTTGCCTATGAGATTGTAAACTCTTTGGGGGCAGGGGATATGTAAATTTATCTGTGAGTCCCATTCTAGCATAATAGGGCCCTCAGCTTGCTTGAGACCTCTAGTTTCCACTTTAATCCAAACAATGAGCCAGCTTCGTCTGTACTGTGAAGTGCAAAGTGGGTCTTTGAGACTACCATATCTACACCCTTTGTCACCGCTTGACATGCCTCACAGTCTGAAATAGCATGTATCTGTTGATCTCCAGGTCATTTTGCAAAGTCTAGTTTTTTGTCACTGGGGCTTTTGGTGTGTGTGTGAGGTGGGAACATGTTCTGTCTTTGTTGTTGTCTAAGCCTGGCGGGTTTCCTCTGTGACACAGTGAGGTTTGGCTGTTGGATTTGTCTTTGTTTCATGTTCTGGGCTTTTAAAGGCTCTTGGGTGGGGGGAAGTGGGGGGATTTTTCACTTTCTTATAAACTGAAAGAAAACAAAAAAGATCTGACACCAGAGTATTTGCCCCTGCTCTCTTAAAGAGCCAGTGTCACAATGTGACAAAGATGAGGTGGCATAAGATATCCAGGAGCCAAAGTAGAAGATATGTTAGAGATGAAGAGAGAGGTGAGATGTAAGATATCTACTTCTCCATTGTCAGACTGTTCATTTGAGTATTTGAGCAATAGTGATGCTGTGCTATTCATATTCAGGATGCCAGATGGTTTCCATCTCGATGTACTACTGCACCACAGCCAAGGGTTAGGAAGAGTTTGACCTAAGTAAGACAACATGCAGCTCATCTCTAAGTGGAAAGAACCACTTTGGTGGTGGGGAAAGGAGGGCAAATCTAATGGTAAAAAATCTTTGGGGTGAGGATGGATGAACCAGACCCTCAGATCTGAGATGAACCAGCTTGGAATAATACAGAGATTCCCAACCTTTTCTTTTATGTGGACCACTACATTGTGATCAAAAGCTTTTGCAGACCACTATGTAAGCAAGCTTCTTCAACCATTTTTAGCATACCCTAGGCCTGATGGAAGTCAAACTTGTATATCAAGGGGTATTAAAACCACAGCTCTTTCTAATAATTTATTATGCTCACTCGCAAACATATTACAGTCATCACAGTACATTTGCCTGCACTAGTAATCTTTCCTCCCCCTCCATGGACCACCTGCAGTACCCTCGCGGACCACCAGTGGTCCACGAACCAGAGGTTGGGAACCATTGTAATGATGTGGAGCAAATCCAAATGTTCAGCTGTACTTGATCAGATTGTAGCAATATTTGGGGGATTTGAACTGGGTCTGGAGCCACTGTGTGGGCTTTTGGTTCAGCACAGCCCCTCCTTTTTTTTTTTTTTTTTTAAATCATCCTCTAAAGGCAGAGGGAGAGGGGTTTAGATTTCCAGCCTTTGAAAGAAAGTCAGCTTGTTCCGTTTCTCTGTTAGAGCAGTTACTTCCTCACCTGGTTAAGAGGGTCGCAGGGGAAACAGCTAACTCATCACTTGTTTCTTGTTTCTTTTTTCTTTTTTTGTCAGTTAAAACTACAAAGAGACCCTAAAGAAGGTCTTATCCGTTCTTGTGAAACTTCAGTTGGGAATCAGGTAGAAACAGCAGTTTGGTTTCTCTATTTCACCACGAGGGTGCTATAAATAGAAGCCTGTGAGTGTGGCTTTCTGGCTCTCTGAATGCATATGCTTCACACCTTCTTCTCCAGTAATTTTTTTTTTTACACCCACATAAACATTTGCATGTCACCATACCCACAGAGAGAGATACATTTTCCACAACATGCACATCGAGAAAAAAAAAGGGGTTACATTTGTGTGTGTATGTGCTGCTAGCTTTATTCCCGGGTAAACAGTTTCAGCAGCCCTAAAAATTAGGCCTCCACCATGTCTTGTGAAATGACTTCTCTCTCTTGGACTTCACCGCTCACCAAATGTTTTTAGTTGCTTCATTGCGGTGAATCTGTGACTTGTCATTATTGATGGTGTGGCTGCTGCTTTAGAGACATGGTGTTTCAAAGCACTGAAGCATATTAAGAGGCAGGGTGACCCAGATCCACAAGGCACCTAACTCTCTTTGATTTCAGTAGGACTTAGGCATCTAAATGCCATTGCACCTTGAAAACACTGCTCAGCCATGTTTGGAGTAAAATGAATCTACACCCCCCAGAAGGGGAGTTGCAAAAAAGACTGTACTGGGTGGAGTCCGCCCCCTGATAGGGAGGGATGAAGGTGGGGCTACAGCTATGTGTGTATTTCATCGCTCATGGCAATCCAGTTAAGCAGTGATCAGGACAGGTCACAGGATCCTTCTGCAAACCCTCTGAACTCCTGTAGACTTCAGGTGATGGAAGGATCAGGCCCCTGCATCGCGTCAAGACTGTTTCCTGTTAGCAGCTTCAAAGAGATGAAGCAAAATGCAGCTGCTCTGTTTTCCGTTCACTTTACTAGGAGGCAGCTCTGATTACTTTGCCTGCGTCAAAAAATCCAGCGACCATCCTGCAGTGTGTGTCACTCCCCTGACTATTCAATAGTTTCACATTCTTCTTATTTTCATTTTTGTATAGCACATTAATCACCATGTCTTGAATGGGGCAGAAACAAATGATTCAGTTACTTTCCCAAAAGATACAAGTTTTTCCTTATTCTCAAATGCAGCCTCTTCACCAGTCCTCTTCTAGTCCAGGGTCTTTGAGCTGGTACCTTAACATCATGTGTCTAGTAGGCTCATATTCAGATTTAGGGCTCGTTGAGCAGCGGGAAAAATGTCTATGCTTCCTCGTAGACATTCAAAATTTTTCTTGAGCTTTCAAAATTCAAAAGATGTTGGCCAGATCTACTGTGACTGAAAATGGGGAGGGAATGGAAAAATTTAGTTGAATTGTTTTCTCTCTTTTTGTCGACATTTGACAGTTTTATGAGGTATTTCACATCAATTTTGAAATTCAAAACATGTTGATAAGCTCTGCTTAGACTGTATTAATGGTGTTATTTAGCAACCTCTCCTACTGAACTGACATTACAAGCCACTTTCTCAGATGAGTCTCTAGTAGTGCCTTGCGTGGCTATATCCTGCCTGCACAGAAACTGAGTAACAGCCTCCAAGAATGGCTTCTTTTACTGACTCACATCCATGCACTGTGGGCAATGCACATACCTTAAAAAGGAAGTTTGTGTGTTAGTGAACTAGATCATGACTGAAACACTGAAAGGGTTTATCCTTGTTCTTTGCTGACAGCGCAAGCTCTCCCTTTAAGAAAGAAAGAAACGCTAAATTCATCCGAGTTAAACTCAAACCAGTGTTGATAAGTAAAATTAAAAGGAAAGGCTCAAATTAGGGGATTTTATCAGATGACACTGAGTAACCATTATCATCTCCACAGAACTCGAGAAGGTTAGTGGATGGTGCCTGATAGAACGTAGCTCGTGATAACTCCTCTATGATGGTGGGTCTCAGTCCGTGGCCCATGGACTGCTTGTGGCCTGGTTAGCATGCAGTTGCATCCCATGTGACTTCCTCAGCGCTCAACAGGTGGTATTGCATACGGCTCATGTAGCACATTGTGTGCACGTTCCCCAAATCATTTTTCCAGGCTATAAGCAGGCGGTGATCCCTAGGGTACATCACTAGTGTTTGAAACCCAGAGCTGGGGGGATGAGGAGGCGAATGAGTGATAGGACATCTCTGTGACCTCGAGTTAATGAGCAACATGTAAAAACCTCTAATCTAGATGTATCCTTAAAAAGAGTGGTATGAACTGCTTAATTCTCTCTTAACAGGAGCACAGAGGACTCATAGGAAACAGCAGCTGTTCTGTATTTTTCAGGTACATTTGGACTATTTTTTTTTTCCAATACAAAAAGCCACCCCATCCCCCCCTTGTGCTAGATTGAGTCGAGTCTGAGTGAAAGCTAGGGCTGGCAGGGCTCCAGCCGAGTGCAGAGGGTAAGCTCAAAGCAGGAAGCTGTGGCAAAGCTGAGTCGCTAAAAAGCTACTGGAGCTAATATTCTGTGGTCATGGGGATAGGCGGCAGTATCCGAGTAGTGATGGGAAGACTGAAATGCATCTTCAAAACAGGTCTGAACAATACTGCTGATCTTTGCAGTTTGTCTGGGCTTTTGTGCAGCACACTGACACTCAAATCATTTAGCCTGGCTTTTGCATGGAGGGCCAGGCTTGCTGCATGCACCGCATCTGCAGTTCGGGAAGGTGCAGCATACTGCATGTCTCACAAACGTCACATTTACTGTACGCTGTCATGCACTTTGAAAGGGAGGTGGCATTTAGTAATGGCGTGTAAGACACCTGTGGGGATGTCTTGTCCAAAGCACACATTTTGCATGGACTGTCTACTCCCCCCACATTCATGGTGGTGCTACAAGCCAGCCCCTCTGGCATGTATTGCTTTTTTTTCTCTTTAGAAGCGTAAAGGAAGTGGCTGTCATGCTTGTACAAAACTCCAGGTGGCCAGCACGCCACAGAGCCTGTTGCTTTGGGAAATGGTGGTTTGATTTGGAGTGATCAGAACTGAAGCAGCCTGAATAAGATCTCCAAATACCTGGTGACCTGTATAAGATGGGCAGTAATCCTGTACCAGTAGGGAGGTGAACTAGATGATCTAATGGGGCCTTTTCCATCTCTGACTTCTAAGAAATGAGTTGGGGATGGTGGGAAGGTAGTTGTCCTCTCCTTCCACTCCCTAAAAACTGCTCCCCGTCAAGAAAATGGAAAGACTCCTGTTATCTTCCATGGGAACTGGATGGGGTCATCATGGGCATCTCAAAACTGCCACCATGATTCATTCTTATTGACAACCTACTGAACAAATTTTCATGAAAAAGGGCTTGGAAAATGCTTTATGATGCTATCAAGTCTTCCCTCATCTTGATCCCCCTGTACAAGGACATGCACCATCCCGGCAGAGCAGAGATCAGCCTGTCCTCCCAGAAAACACCCAGGAGGGATGAGAATGCCATGGCCTGGGAGGTTTGACTGGGTGCCCCAGGAACGACAGACAGCCTGAACACCCACCTGTGTGCTGGGGAGCATCACTCTGTGCTGGGGCAACTGTGCTCAGATGCGGAGCATAAATTATGGTCCCTGGCCCAAAAGACTTTCCAAACATTCCCTGGGGGGCCCTGCTCAGGCTGGTGCTCTGTGTTGTTCTCAGCTGGGTGGCAGAAGCATGAAGGGAAGAGAGTGCGACAGTGCCCATTGACTGTAGCCCCTTTTATCCCTGCTGTAGAGTTTTCTCGCTGGCTTAAGTCACGTCCAACTCACCCCAGAAGCAAAGTGAAGAACAAATCTGCTGCACAGACTGGGGATGTGGCTTGGAAAGAGAAAAGGGGAAAAAGAAAAAAAAAAAAAGAACACCAGCCTGCAAAGAAGAGAAAACAGGAAAGGGAGAGAGCACAACATCCTGTATATGCCACTCACTCGAGCTGCGGGAGGGAGCATGTGCCATTTGTGTTCCCTCCCTGCAGTGCAGTTTTCCCACAGCCCATCGTTCTCCAAGCTACTTGAGACTCAGTTCCCTGTTCGAGGCCTGCGGGTTAGCAGTCCTGGTGCCTGTCCTCCCCTCTTTATCACAGAGGTGGCATAAGGGGAGCAGGCATCAGCCATTTGCATCCTGCCAGTAGGCCTCTTTTAGGGTAAGAGGGTAGTTTGCCCCCTTCATTTAACTCTTGACCTGTGTGCTGTGATGAACAAATTGGATTTCAGTTATGGACAGTGGTGGCAGTGGGCTTCCCTCTCCTCAAGGAATTGGACAGAGTCCAGTGACCCATATTACGGCTACCATTTGTGTGGTCTTCTTGGAATGGATGTGATTTCCTCCAGAGTCTATAAATGTCACTTCTTACTCATTGCCTGAGGGAAAATACTCTCCACCATGAGCTAAGCACATTCCCCTTCTCTTAGCTGTGCAGATCATTCTGCTACTGAGCCGTTGGGGCTAATCTTTTCTCCTGTCTTTCACTTTGCAGATTGTATAAATGGATCTCTTGAAATCAATCCAGGATTCGTCTGCAAGGGAAGGAGTGTTGTCTGGCAATTAGAACAGGGCCCTGCATTCAAGGTTCACTGGTTTTATTCCAGGCTTTACCACTTATTGGGTATGGACGAGGGGGAGGACTCAGCCTAGAGAAAATTATCAAATATTTGACTTAATTCTTCCATCCTTATGGGATCAAATTCCAAAAAAGTCAGAAGGGGGGTAATCTATCCCAGTTAATTATGTTTGTGATTTGGGGAACTGAGACAAAAGAGCAATAAGCTGCTTTTTAAAAGATAGTGTTAAATGATGATGTTAAAGTATAGCAGGTAATGCTTTATTTTTCGCCAGCACACTTCATCCCAAGTGACAACCCATGAGAAATATTTTTCCAATCCTGTCATTTATGGAGAAACTGAGGCATGCGGCTGTTAGTCACTTGTACCTTTTAAGCTGCATTAGAGGCCCATAGCATTTTGCTATGTCAGTTCTACAGTGATTGCCCTCCTCCGTTTCATGTTTAACTGGCACTGGGCGCCTCACCATTATTTAGACTTGGGAAAGGGAGAATGTTCTGACCCCAGATGGGCAGGAGAACATCCTTAACATAGCCTGTCTCTCTCTGATCCTGGCGACATTGCCTCTTTGGATATTTCAGTAGCAGGGGGCTTTGTATAATATCACTAATCACAGCCCTCTTGAAGACTTTATTTTTCTGGTTTTCCAAGTGCCTTGTTTTCTCCAAATTTTTACAGTACAGGACTCCTGAGTTTTATTTCTGACTCAGTTCCTGACTTGTTAAGTAATTTCACTGCAGCATGCCTCAGTTTACCTCTTGTTAATAGTACCTTCCTTGCAAAGGTGTTAGTGGGCTTCATTAATGAATGTTTGCAAAGTACTTTGAGATCTTTAATTTCAAGGAGCTATAGAAATGCAAAATATATAATTTTTAATTGAAAAACTTAAAACGTTTTAGCAATGTTTGTGTGCAACTTTGTATCAAAAGTGTAGATAACCTTGCAATCACTTGAGTGTCTATTATTCCCTGGGGCTGGTGCCTATTTCAGTTCAGGAAATAATGTTCTGCCTGCATAGTTCCTTCTGATGTTTCAGTTGGATTCGTCATGGTGCGTCAATTCCTGCTTTGAAATGCTGCACAGTATTGCTGTGTGCTGTTAAACTGCTGTTGCATTCCACCCGAGAGGTGGCTGCACTTTACTGCTGGAAGAAGTGGGGACAAGCAGAGGCAGTTAGCTAGATAGCCAGATAACTAGAATTGTAATTAGAACACGCAATGATGAGGTGTGAGTTTGGGCAAAGTGAAAGAAAGAATAAAATCTGTGAAGATCTGAAAGGGAGTAGTCATCAGGCCCAGATTTAGAAGCAGGTGACCCAGACAGTCGTCTCGGCTTTGGGCAGCGCTGGGTTTCAGTTGCTGTTTCTGTTGTTAGTGACAAAAGGGAAAATAGAATGCTTAAAATAAAATGTTTCGCTTATTTGGTATATGGATTTATTTCTTCATTAATCTCCTAGAATATTTTGGACCTTTGTAGAACCTCGTGAACCTTCCAGACTTCTCGGAGAACGACCTTTTCTTCGAACCTCCTAGAATGTTGTCAGCCAGGCCCTCATCGGTATATAAGGGGCAGGATGTCACCAGGCAATCACGTAGATATAAGACAGAAGTGAAGCAAATTTGGAGTCCAGCTGTGATACAGTGAACCTTGTTTTACTGTGTAATTGTGAAAGTGTTTAAGTGTGGAGGAGTGTTAAGGGGGAGTTGCTGACATGAAGGTGCAGGGATGCCAAAGATGCTCCTTAGTGAGGTTTCATTTTACCTGGCTTGGCCCTGCTCAGAAATGACCTCTGAAGCTAATTAAATCACTCAGAACCAAATTACAGCATCTTTGCCAAGTAAGCCAACTTACTAATATTTATCAAGTAATCTAATTAGCTGAGGGTGGAGAAATGTCTTTTCTGCTCCCTGCTCCTGGGATGGCTGCACAGGTCACTTCCCTGGAGTAGGTTAAGGCATCCTGAAGGTATGAGTTTCCAACAGCAACCAGGAATCGCTGGAATTGAGTGCCCCTCTGGCCAGGTCCCAGCACCATTTTCATTCTGCAGGAAGGTGAGAGGGTGGGTGTAGTGCAGGCATTTCCACGGTGGCTGTGTGTCACCCAAGGATCCCACCATACAAGGTTAATCCTCTAGAGTCAGATGTCTTGTTCCACTGGAGCAAGGCACAGTGTTTAGAACATGACTCATTACCAGGCCCTAAGTTTTCCATTTACAGGACCTTTAACTTCCTGAACTCCCATCACTAGCCCATGCCCATTTTCTCAGGACACTGCAATAATTAATCAAATTACATATATAGGAAGACTATGACTTATTAACAGTTAACCTTGATTGCATAACTCCCTGATCTCTGCCAGGTATTTTTCAAGGAAGAAGTATAAGTGAGTAACCCACCTTGGGTGATGAAAGTCATGTTTCCCGGAGAGAGTGAACAGTGCATACTGTAATTCAGATGTTTCCTCCTTTCTAGGCCCTCTTATAAAACAGGCAACAAGGGAAGGGCAAAAAGGACATTTAGAAAGAATGCAAAACCAGAACAACCACTGCTGATGCAATGTGCCTTCTAAACTAAACACAAGATGGGCACTGTTGTAGGCATTTTAATACTGATTGGAAACCCCCCCCCCCCAAAAAAAACAAACAAACAAAAAAACCAAAACAAAACACATACCTAGCTTCTTGGCTGGGTCCTGCACATTGAAAGAAAAGTTCAGATAATTCAGTGGTCTGTCACTAGGATATATTTTCCTATAACTAGGTTTTGTCTGTTATCTCTGGTGCCTTCGTTTCCCCTTGGAGAAAATACCAAGACCGTACACTACACTGAGGGATCTGTGATATATTTATTGAGGTATACAAAACACAATACAATGGCCACCTGCACACCATGGTGATAGGTGCAGTAGAGATAGGCTAGAGAGATTATTATTTGTGTGCATAGGCTTCATTGAGATCCAAAGCTAGCTACTGTACAAACATTTTGTGAGTTCCAAAGAGTTTAGATGTATAGAGAGAAGAAGGACAAAGGATGGAGGAAAGAAAGGATTATTTCCCCCATTTTACAGATGAGTAACAGAGGCTCAGAGGGATTAAGGCACTGATCCTGCAAACATTTATACTTCTGTCTGTTCTCCCCCCTAGGGTAAATTTAAGTGTGTGCATAAGGCTCTGCAGGTTCAGGATTTAAAATGACAGAGGAAGTCTGGAGGAATTGAACCTTGAGTCCCAGAGTATTAACCATGAAGCCACTCTTCCTGTCCTTACTTGCTCTATAAAGATACGTCTCCTGAAGCCAATTTTGAACATTCACAGACGTCTATAAAACAGAGTAGAATTGGCACTCTGCTGCTCCATTGCTTGGCACATTAGAAAGCTGATAAAATAATTCTTGGGGTGAACCAGTTTGGAGAATGAAACTTGCCTCCCTCCCAACCTTCCTTAAAGCTTGCAACTCATCAGAGGACCTCTTTGCAGGTGCTTTGCTGCCCTGTTTTGCACATCTAAAGACGTTCAGCTGGAGGAAAGCTGCACACCTCCTTTTAATGTGAATCATTACAGCCTTTGTGCTGCTATTATGCTTTGCAATATAATTGATACATTTAAGTGAATTTTTCTTTGGTAAGTGTATTTGTTCATGGTGAAAAGTACTAGATTAACAGTTCTAGAAATGGATGGGTTATTTCCATAGTGCTGTTAGCCTTGATCTAGAAAGAGACTAGTTTCATAGATTTTTAGGACCAGACATGCCCATCTAGTCTGGCCTTCTGCATAACACATACTATAAAAATGTCACCCAGTCATTTTCTGCATAGACTCATAGGCTATGTCTACATCTACAATTTCTTAGGATTTGCTAGTCCAAACTAAAGTCCAAGGTTTCCTCTGAACTAACCTTGGGGCTAGTTTGAACTAACCTGGACTTTTAGTTTGAACTAGAACACATGGCTAGTTCAAACTAACTGGCTAGTTTGAACTTCTTTAGTCCGAGCTAATCATTACTTCGAGTCTTGCCCATGCTTCGTTCAAACTGAAGTTCAAACTGAGCACAGAAGTTTGAACTAACCACTGGGTCTTACTAGTTCAGACTAAGCTTTGCATAGTCCAGGGACGTCACTGGTGCTGGGCTTATGGGGCTTGAGCCTCAAGTCCCAGCGCTTGAGCCCCAAGTTGGCTGCCTGGCTGGCCGTGGTGGTGGCTGCAAGCCTCGAATGTCACTGCGCCAATCTTTCTCTGGGTTAGCGGCTTAGTTCAGACTAGGCAAAGCCTAGTGTGGCCATGGGCCAAATTAGTCTGGACTAAATTTCCTTAGTTCAGACTAATTTGGCAGTGTAGACATAGCCATAGATTCTAAAGCCAGAAGGGACCAATATAATAACCTAATGAGTCTGACCTCTTGCACAATGCAGGCCACAGAACCTCATCCACCCACTCCCATAATAAACCTTCAGTCTATGACTGAGTTACTAAAGTCCTCAAATCATGGTTTAAAGACTTTAAAGTACAGAGAACCCACCAGCAAGTGAGCTGGGCCCCATGCCACGGAGGAAGGCAAAAACCCCTGAGTCTTTGCCAGACTGGGAGAAAATTCCTTCCTGACTCTAAATATGGTGATCTGTTAAATCCTGAGCATGCGGGCAAGACTCACCAGCCAGACACCCAAGAAAGAGTTCTCTGTAGTAACTCAGAATCTACCCCATCAAATATCTCATCCTAATCCATTTGCATATCAACCTCCACTAGTCAAGATCAGTCAAGTGCCAGACTAGGCCATCCCTTCATACTAATCCCACCATAAATTTATCAAGCTCAATTTTGTACCCAGCTAGTTTTTTTTTCCTCTGCTGCTCCCTTTGAAAGGTTATTCCAGATCTTCCCTCCTCTAATCGTTAGAAACTTGCCTATAATGTCAAGCCTAAATTTCTTGATGGCCAGTTTGTATCCATTTCTGCTTGTTTCCACATTGGTGCTGAACTGAAATAATTCCTTTCCTTCCTTGGTATTTATCCCTCTGATGTATTTATAGAGAGCAGTCAGGACTCCCCTCAACCTTCTTTTGGTTAGACTAATGGTTCCCAACCTTTGCAAGGCTGGGGACCCCTTTTTAAGTTAAAAAACTTTGTGGGGACCCCCTGCGTGCTGCTGTGGAGCAGCAGTGCCCTGCAAGCAGAATCTGGCCCTCGGGGGTCAGAATCTGGCCCACACCACTCTTCTGCCGGGGAGTGGGGTCCCACCCAGGCAGGGGGCCATAGCTGCAGTGACCCCTGCTCTCCGGCAGGAGAATGGGGCCTCAGCTGCTCCCGGGCAGGGGCAGTGAGCCATAGCCATGTGCTGCAACCGCCACGGCCCCATTCTCCTGCCAGGAGTGGGGGGCGGTTGTGGCTATGGCTCCCTGTCCGGGGGGACTTCACTCTCCAACAGGGGAATGGGGCTGCAGGCAGCTCCCAGGAAGGGGGCCGTAGCCGTGAGAGCCCCCACTCCTGGCAGAAGGATGGGGCTGCGGCAGCTGCAGTGCATGGCTATGGCTCGCCGCCCCGCCTGGGAGCTGCCCAAAGCCCCATTCCCCTGCTGGGAGTGGGGGCTCTCATGGCCATGGCCCCTAGCCAGCCCCTGCAGGGGAGGGAAGCTGAGATGCAGCCCCAGCAGGAGCAGTACCATGGAGCCCCTGGAAGAGGTCAGTCCGTGGACCCCAGGTTGGGAACCAAGCCATGCTCTGTGAGTCTCCGCTCATAAGCTAGGTTTTCCATTGCATCAATCCCATAACTTGTGTTTGACCCATAGCATCTCTTTTAGAAAACCAGCCAGTCCCAAATTAAAGACTCCAGGTGAAGTCTATCATGCCCCTAGGTAAGCCCCCCCCCAGTGTTTAATTACCTCACTATTAAATAGTTGTATCTCATGTTTAATCCAAACTGATCTAGCTTCAGCTACGAGGCACTGGCTCTTGTTATGTCTTTTCCTTAAGCAGGCTATTACTATCAGAAATCTCTTGCCCATTTAAGGTACCTGTAGACTGTATTCAAGTTATTTTCACCCTCTCTGAGATCAACTGAATGGATCCAGGTTCTTTAATCTCACTATATACAATGTTTTCTGGATGTTAAAACATTCTGGTAGCTCTTTTTAGAGTTCTTTCTAATTTGTCAGCAACTGTCTTTACATTTCTACAGATTCCATTTCCAGTCATTAGTGGCCTCTCAGACAACAGAGCAATGTGACCCAGGCTTTAGTGTTGTGCATGCCTACCCTCTTTGAGTACTAAACTAACCAACAACTGGACTATGGTATTTAAAGCATATTTTGGATAGCAAATATTCCTTAATAGGGGCCCAGGATAAGATAATGATGCACAACTCTTTAAAAGTATTTTAATCCTACTTGTTTCCCCCTGCCCTTTTTGTTTTTTCCCCAGCAATCAATAGGAGGATCTAATAATTACAGGTGTAATTGA
Organism: Podocnemis expansa; assembly: GCA_007922195.1. NCBI lineage: Eukaryota > Metazoa > Chordata > Testudines > Podocnemididae > Podocnemis > Podocnemis expansa. The sequence continues at coordinate 3,704,326 of ML682033.1, forward strand.
TAATATTGTTAAGGCAGATGCCAGCAGGGACTGTTACACTTAAAAAAAACACGGAGTCGTGTGGCAATTAAAGACTAACAGATTTATGTTTCACACATGCTTTCATGGGAGAAAATCCCATTTTGTCAGATGCTTCAAAGATGGGGGGACTTAACATCTGACAAAGTGGGACATTCTCCCACAAAAGCTCATGCAAAAAATAAATCTGTTAGTCTTTAAGTGGCACAGGACTCATGGGTGGTGGTGGTTCTTTTTTTTTTCCCTGAACTAGATTAACATGGCTGCTCCTTTCGAACTGTTCCACTTAGTCTTGTAAATTTTGGTGTGTGAGCAAGTTTTGACTCTTGGGCTGTGTTAGCATTAGTGTTTGGTTTTGCAATTATATCATCATTATTATTATTATTATTTGTAAAGAGGCAGTTTTGGATAAGAAGGAACAGTGAAAATGTCGAGAACCTTGGGCTCTTGAGGCAGTCAGTCTCTAGGAGTTGGGCTGAGATCCCATCCCTGAAAAAAGGAAATGCCCTGCATGCTGTTTGAGTATCTTATTTCAGGATTGGTGTCTTGTATGTAAATAAAACAAGTTAGGCTCAGAACAGGTCTCACACTCCACACCACTGGCTTCTCAGAAAGCAACCTGAAAGACCATGAACATTTGCTAATGCTCAAGATGTGAGTGACTGGGACTAGAATGGGACATGAGGCACAAAAGAAAAGGTGACAATATTTAGATATTTACTTGATGTCTCCCACAAATCATATGCTTAGACATGTTAGGGCCAGATCATGGCAGGTGCTGTGCATACTGGGTAGGCAATGAACGCCTTTCATTGGCATAAAAATGTTCGATGTGGACTTTTCAAGAGCATTCATCATTGGTGTGTAGAAATAAATGGGAGTTGAATCCAGTGAGAGCAGACTAAGGCCAATGTTAGAAACTTTTGGAAATCCCACCCTTTGACACAGACAGTGCTCAGCACCCTGCACTATTAAACCCTTCCTTGCACCTTGAAAGTTGGGCCTCTAACAACAGCAGGTGCAAAGTTGCAGGCCCGACTTTAGAGGCTCTTTAAAAATTTGGCCCTGCAGAATTAGTAATAAATGTGTCATGCTTAGAAGTAATATTTATTACTTTTCTTAAATGAAGAAACCACACTTTTTTAAATGGAGTATTTTATATCAGGTTCTTAACTTTGTAACACAATAAAAAGCCCAGCTGTAGCTTTAAACTAGCACTTGGTACAGTAAATGCAAAGTGGACATTAATCACCTATTGGCCGGTCATTTGACAGATCCTCTTTATCACAAACCACAACCCACTTTCTTTACACGTGGAAGCAATTTTGATTTTTCCTAGGGGGGAAGAATATTTCTGAAAATGTCTAATACAGAAGACTGTTTAGCTCGAGTAGTTAGAGGGCAGAGCTGGTTGGGAATTTCATGATAAAACATTTTTTCCATTGGAACATGCTAATTTGTCAAAACCAAAACTGTTTATAGAAATATATTGGTTTTGAAAAAAAAAAAAATTCTCAGCTCCCAGAGGGAGAGAGATAGGTGGCGTAGCCCTATAGCTGGGACCTTTACCTGGGAACTGAGAAACCCACGTTGGAGTTCCTATTCCATCAGAATTGGGACTTGAGTCTGTGACTCTCCCATTACAGGCTGGCTATTGATTATTGCAAAATTTTATGTGTGGAGGGTCTGTGTGTCTATTTTTTTCCCCCAAATTTCTAAAGATCTTGGTTTTCTTCCAGTGTGGAATGGAAACAAGTGTTGAAACCTCAACATTTTTCACAAAGCAGAATTCTTGCTTTCCAGCCAGCCCGTGTAGGGAGTCCCTTTGCCTCAATATTGGTGGCAACATCAAAAGTCAAATGAACATGAAAGGATGGTTTCAATGTTCACTGAAAGTCTCACATTGACTTCAGAGCTGAATGTTGGATCAGGATCATAGTCTCCAAAGATGGGTCAGATTACCCACTCCCTCAGAAAAAAAATAGTCTAGGTCTCAGGGAAGGGGGAAGAAAAGATTAAAGGTATGAACAGCGGAGGAGAGATTAAAAAGACTGGAATAGCTTAAAAAAGAGATGATTAAGGGGTGATATGATGGAAGTGAATGGTGTGAAGAAAGAAGATAGGAAGATGTTATTTACTCTTTCACATAATACAAGAACCAGGGCTCATTCAATGGTTGTGTTTACACTTGCAAGTTAGTTTGAATTAAGGAGGCTTGTTCGAACTAACTTAGTACCTGTCTACACGAGGCTTTCATTAGTTTGAATTAAGGAATTCCTTAACTTGAAGTAATGAAAGCTTAGTTCGAATTAGTAAGAGCTACTGGTTAGTTTGAACTAAGCCCTTTGCTTGATCCTTAGTTTGAACTAAGGATGGTGTAGACTAGGATTAACCCTTAGTTCAAATTTAATAAATTTGAATTAAGGGCAGTTAGTTTGAATTAATAAAGTGAACTAATTCAACTTAATGTTAAGTCAAATTTAGTTGACTTAGTTAATTCAAACTAATACTTTTGAGTTTAGTTTGAACTAAACTCAAACTTATTAGTTCAAATTAACAATTTTGAACTAACTTTTTCTAGTGTAGACATAGCCATTGAAATTAATAGGCAGCGGGTTTGAAACTAACAGAAAAGGAAGTTCTTCTTCAAATAACGCACAGTCAATCTGTGGCACTTATTGTCTGAGGGTGTTATGAAGCCAAACATATATGTATGTTCAAAAAAGAATCAGAGTTAATGGAGAATAGATCCTTTTAATGGCAATTAGCCATGATGGCAAGGGACCCAAATCCATGTTTTGGGCATCCCTAAACCTCTGAGTGCCAGAAAATGGGTCTGGACAATGGAGTATGGTTTATTCATAATTGCTCTGTTTTGTTCATTCCCTCTGAAGCATCGGGCATCGGCTACTGTTGGAAGCCACAGAACTGGGCTAGACAGACAACTGGTCTGACACAGTATGGCCATTCTTATGTTATAGTCGTATGCATTTTCTCTTTGTCTTTACGCTATCTTTGCAGGGCCCAATGCCCATGGTCTAGCTAGCTGGCAGGATAGCTCCAGTGGAGGCTGTTAGCTCTCTTGGATAGGAGCTGTCCTCACTTTACGTCTTGCATAGTACTGAGACCAAAGTCACATTTTAACATATAGATTCAATAAAAATAACAATGGCTTGGGCTTCTTTTGGTTTATTTATAGCCAGATCTAATGTCCCCAGAAGTCAATGGGAAGATCAACCCCTTGCTCAGTGGTCAGAAACAGCCGTGTGATCTTATTTGTGGTATATGAATGATAACCTCAAATTAGGCTCACACATGTGGTTTGCATAAAGGCCCCTAAGAGAGGTTGTGTAACTGCGTTTATTTTGTGTCTGGTATAGCACTGTGCACATTGTAAGGTTCAGATCCTGAAAAGACTTAAGCACAAACTTGACTTTATACACACAGATAGTCACCACTGAAATCATGCTGCCTGGATGTAGCCCCTTTGATGCCAGCGCTGCTCTTCCAGAGCCTGAAACTGAGCATTTTCCTGAGTCTTTGTAAAATCAGGTTCTGAGCACTTCACAAAGACACTATATTGAATAATAACGATAAAAGGCGGACTGAAAAAAAGCATGAAAAATTGAAGTGGAGTGTTGTCCCCCCTCCACCCCCAACACTGACTCCCTCAAACTAGGGGCTGCGAATCAAAATGCCTGCTCTACATTGACTGAGGTCTACAAAAAAACATAACCACTTGGTGCGCTGAGACCACTTCCTGCCATGCTGACCAATATTGTTTCACTGTGTCCTCATACTCCTCCGTCTCTTTATTTCCATCTGTTGTCCCTTGTCGTATACTTGGAGTGTAACTTCTTTGGGTCAGGGACCATCTTTTGGTTCTTTGTTTGTACAGCGCCTAGCACAACCGGGGCGTGGATCATGACTGGGGCTTCTAAAAGCTAGGATCCAAAAAAATGAATTATTGCTGTTTGTGCAATCTACTAGCTCAGCGCTTACAGTTAGGAACACTGGGGCTCATTCTGATCTCCCTTAAATTGCTGTGAATCAGTAGCAATGTTAGTGATATTAAAAGAGTTTCAATGATGTAAACAAGCTTTGAGTTCAGACTCTGGCCCAGAGTGAATTGCCTTACTGCGAGTTTCTTGGAGGTTTCAGGCAAACCCTTTGTGCTATTTTAACACAGTTGTTTGGGTTTAATGTACTGGCTTGTTGAATGTTGTACAACCACAGCATGGTCCCCAAGGGAATCTCTGCATACATAAGAAGTTCTGCATCTCTCGTTATTACCGTGCTGGGTGAATAGCTATCTTAAAACATTGGTGCAAGTAATTCCACCAAAATAGTCTAAATGAATGTTCAGGTTTTCAAGCAAACAAACAAACAAGGAGTCCTGTGCCACTTTAAAGATTAACAAATGTATTTGTCACGTGAGCTATCATGGGTAAGATCCTCCTTCATCAGATGCATGAAATTTAAGCTACAGTGTGGAAGAGGATATTTATAAATATAGGGGAGGATAAGTCGCAAGGTCAGTTCAGACTTTTCCAGCAAATCGAACAAATTGTTTTGATTCAAAGAATGTGGAGCAACAGATAAAAAGGTGGGAAGGCGGGGGGTGGTCACCTTTTCTCATGAGAGAGCCAGCTTAGATCTCTATTTAAACCTAATTTAGTGGTGTCAAATTTTCTTATGAATTCAAACACCGCAGTTCCACTTTGGACTCTTGCTTTAATGTTTCAGAGGGGTAGCCATGTTAGTTTAGCAAAACAAAGAAGGAGTCCTGCGGAAGTTTTAAAGACTAACAAATTTATTTTCCATTTCAAATGGCTGACGAAGTGAGATTTTACCCATGCAAGCTCAAGCAATAAATAAATTTGTTAGTCTTTAAAAGTGCCACACGATTCCTCGTTTGTTTTGATTTAAAGTGTTTCTGTTAACACACTGTAAATGTCATGTCTTTCACATAAAGATGACCTCCCTGCATGGAGACATTAGACCTGGAATCACTGCAGCTGCAGGTCACTTCTGTGCAGATGACTAAAGTCTTGTCTACACACAATGGTTACAAATCCATTTAACTGAATTTCATCAGATTAGAGCAATTTCCTTGTATGACCACTCTTAAATCACATGAAGGGCAACTTTATGTTGATTAGGACTGGTTGGAAAATTTTCCATCAAAATATTTTTGGTTTTACAAAAAACCAGAAACAAACATTAGATTTTTCTGAATGAGAATTTTTCTTTGTAAGTTTTCAAATGAAAAGCTCTACACTGTCACCAAAAAGATTCTGTTAAATTTCACACACATTTCATGCAGACAAGACATAGCCACCACATTGGTCTCACATGGTCTGTAAACTCAAGAGTAAAAAAATCACTCTCAATGTTCATGCAAGCTCAAGGACAAATATGTCCTTCCTACTAATGCTTGCAAATGGGGATTTAACAGGGCTTGGGGAGGGGGCTGCAGTATAGCCTCAGAAATTGCAGTCTGTCAAAGAGCAAAAGAACAGCTGACTTTATAATGCAGAACGTAGTCTAGCTCCACTATTCATTTTGGGAGCCTTTAGGGTCCCCCCAAGACAACATTAGCTGTGATGGTTTTGTCTTCATACTCTGACGTTGTGCAGTGCTGATTCTCCTTCAGGCTTCAGCCCGCTTAGTGTATGTTATGGGTAGCGTGTCTTGTGTAGATTAGACTTATAGAAGGAGACTTAGTTTGAAGGCAGAATAGTTGAGTAAATGATGCCTGGCTGAGGCCTTGCAAGATGGGAGTTTTATACCACACTCTGCTGCTGAATGACCTGCTATGTCACTTGTCTTGTCACTGCCTCAGTGTGTCCATCTGTAAAATGGGCATAAGAGCAGCTTTTTTACAATGCTTTGAGATCTACTTCTGAAAAGCATATAAAGAAGCTAGGTAGCATACAAGGGGTCTTATGGCACTTTTAAAGACTCACAAATTTATTTATCATGTGAGTTTTCATGGGAGAAAGTCTAACAAAGTGGGATTTTTTCCTATGAAAGCTCATGTGATAAATGAATTGTTACTCTTTAAAGTGCTAGAGGGCTCCGTTTTACACCCCCTTGCATTTAGTTTCATTCCTTTCTGTAAGTTCACCCATCTTCGAAGCATCTGAGGAAGTGGGATCTTCTCCCACGAAAGCTCATGCAAAAAATAAATCTGTTAGTCTTAAAGTGCCACACAACTGCTTGTTGTTTTTTTACTGGACTAGACTAACACGGCTATCCCTTTGGAAACTGGTTCCTGAACTAGACTAACATGGCTAGCTAGTTAGAACATGGCAGTTAATATGTTCTAATGATACACTTTTTTCTGTGACAAAAATAATGAAACATTGTTTCATTAGGTTTTTTTTTTTTTTTTAATTCAAAATTTATCATGTTTTCAAAGCATTCTAAAGTCAGTTCTTCAAGCCAACGTCTCCTTTCTGATGCCTGGTCTTGAGCACTGAGTTTTGCTGGGGCATCTTGATTGCTGGAGTCCTCTGGCACTCACCTTTGGAAATTGCTCCCCATCCAAACCTGAGTGTGGCAAACTTGGATCACTCAGCCAAGCTTCTGAATGAACATCATTTTGTTTTGGATACCCATCCTTTTTTTTTTTTGGTGGATGATGGAAAGCTGTTAGCCAGCTGAGATTCCATGAAGGGCATGACTTTCTGAATGAGTTTTGAGCAATCTGTACTTTTAATAAAGATGATAGAGTCCCCAGGTATGTTGATGATAGGCTTTTAAGACAATTTATGTATATTAATTCCACATCTTACCTCAAATGGGCCGAATCTGGCTAGATACTGGGCACTTCTGAGACCAGCACTGAAATCAATGAAGGCTGAAGCTGGGCAGCCGCAGGTACTCAGCCCCTGGAATTAGAGAGAGCCAGGGTGTTCCAGAGATGCTAAATATTTGTAGGGAGGTTTGATTAAGTGTGAGAAAAAGGGCTGTTCCTGTCTAGTTAGATCAGGATAGTTCCCTGCTAGAATTTTTTACTCCTGGGTAAGGGGATCTCAAATCCCATTTTTTTTCCACTCTGTGCTCCAGCACTCCACTCAGCCCATGATTGGATTTCCCAGCTGCTTTACTAAAAATAAAGTGATGAAAATGAAAACTTTCTTTTGGCAGGGTTTTTGATGAGTGTCTAATGCAGTCCCATCCTGAGGTACTTACTGATTGAGCAATAGTGTGAGTGTAGCCTGCTACAGGCAAGGGTTTCTTTTTCCTTTGCTAAGGGGAGGGCTATATTGTAGCGCATTATTTATGGTATAACTTGATTCAGATTGCCAGAGCGAAAATCAGCCCATTGTTTGTGGATTGCATGTGGATTGAACATTCAGAGGTAGATTTCCGTGCTTAAATATCTGAACCCCTCCTTCTTTGTCTTGGCATCATTTCAGTTGCAGGCTTATGTATGAAATCTTAATTTCAGAAGGCAGATCAAAATCTTTACCCAGGTTGGATACATATGAAGGTCATCATCGTTGTTTATTAAACAGTAAACCTTTCTGCTTTATCAATTTGAGATGATTTTTTTCTTTTCTTTTTTTAATCTTGTTTTGTACACAAACAGAGAAATTGTAAAATGTTAAAGGACAATAGAGGTTTGCTGATTTACACTATCTGAAGATCAGGGGTAAAATTTCCAGAGGTGCCCAAATCCCACTTTCAGAAATGACTTAAGATGCTTGAAAATGTTACCAGTGGTAGGAAAGCACATTCAATGGGACAGCTCTTTCCCTCTTCATCTGAAATAAAAGTCCTCCTCTCAGTATGACATTGCATAAAGTAAACATATATGCAAGGCAGTCTGGAAAACTTCTCAGGAAAAAAATATTGTGTGATTATACACCACATCCATGAATGTATTAGGATTTTCAGGCTGTCCTACGCTTTACGTCAGCAAAGTACTTAAGTCCAGATTTACAAAGATATTTAGGCAACTACAGATGCAGACAGATGCTTAATGGGTTTCACAAAGACACTTAAAAGGAGTTAGGTGCCTAACTCCTACGGCTCTCAATGGCAGTTGGGGACCTAAACATCTTAGTCTATTTTAGCACAGACTAACTGTGTGCACAAGTTTAAGCTGATCTATATCAGCAATCACAACTCACCACCTGCCTAACCATTATCAGATAGCGGTTTTTCTTAGACTTTATAACAGAGGTGATTTTGAGGAGGGACTTGAAAAACTATTAGGTGATGGCTCTAAGAATTTAAGGATGTTGCTGTTATTTTATTGTATCTAAATGACATCCCATTCAAAGCAAATTTAGACTATCTGCCCTCTTTACTTATGAAAACACCAGTGCTGTTACTGAAACCTACAACTGGTCAGAATCTAGAATTCCCCTTCCAAGGGAAATTCAAAAAAAATTTGATATTTTTCTAAATCAGAAAGAAAATTTTCAAAATTCTGAATTTTTTTCAGGGAAAAAGTGAAATTACTTATAGTTTCAACTGTATCCATTATGCTTTCATCTAATGTTTTAATTTAGAATATAAATGTCAAAATATTTCAACTACAATATAATACAGTGTAACAACATTCAAAATGGTAAGTGAAACATTTTGACCAAAACAAAATGATTCAACTATGTCAAAATGAATTGTTTCAAAAATGATACATAACATCCCTGCAGAATGTTTCAGTTTTGTCAAATCTGCTTTTTGCCAATAGACATTCCACCAAAACATTTTCAACCAGCCCCACTGAAAATTTATAATATTATTCTACTTTGGCTTACAGCTACATAACTTAAGAATGACTCCAGAAAGCCAGTGGGCATACACCCGGGTAATGGAGAAACTGGTGCTGCTAGCAGAGTGATGTTTTAGAAGCATCTACCAAGAAAAGGTCACTTGAATTTTCCAAGAGTAGAAGTAGCAAATCCCCCTTCCCATATTAGAATAATTATTTTATGCTTTTATTTATTAGGTGATTGGTCTCTCCTTAACCCCTAACTCTGTTTGCAAAAGATATGTCAGACAGACCACTGTCATCCAATGGTGTTCAAATTGAACATTGAATTATCAATTGATTGTTCCATCCATCTACACATCGGTTTATAATCATGGATGAATAGTTTCCATTTCCCAAATATTTACTAAAGTGTTCTATAAATAGCAATGAATGCATTTCAGGTGGGTGAGAAGATTTGTTTCCCAGATAAAGCAGTAAACTGAGACTCAGAAGTTCTGGGTTCAATTTCTGGCTTTCCAGTTGACTTCAGGAGTAACTGTAGAAAAGTCATTTAACATTAGTCTACGTTCAGGCTGGAAGGTGTGAATTGCATCTCACGGAGACATACCCATATTAGTTCTGACTCAGCCCTCAAGCTGAAGATAGATGTATAGTTGTGGTGGGAGTGGCTCTGTGCCCCATTTACAATCCCATTAGAGACACTAGAGGTACATAGTCAAGTCAGCCAGCTCTTTTTGTCACTCTGTCTACTCTACAGTTTGTAGCATGAGGACTTGATCAGAGCTAGCATGAGTATTTGTCCTCAAGCTGGAGTCCAAGTCTCCCTTGCCACCTGGTATTACTGCCCTAACCACTTAACCTTTTCACGGCATTGCCACATGTCCTTTTTGTGCCCCTCTTCCTGCCTGCCACTAGCAATCAGCCCATAGGTATCAAAGCTCGGCTCAAGGGAGCAAAGCTGTGATTGCACAGTCTCCTCTCTCCATAGACTCAGCAGGTCCAACAGCTAGTGTGCTCTATGCGGGAGAGCGTCTGCTATGGGAAGCTGGCATGGTCAGCTAGAAAGATGCTGTGTGAACTGAGCAAATAGAAGAGGAATTTTAAAAAAATTCCCCAAACCTTTAAATGAGGGAAGGGCACATACCTGTGAATCCTCAGGGCAGCAGAGTTCAAACTGGTGAGCAGAGTGGTCAAGACGGGCATTGTAGGACACTTCCTGGAGATCAGTTACGGTGGCGTACCCAAGGGCAGCACACTGATGCTGTATCACTTGAGCTATGGCACTGTGGCTATGTCTACACTACAAAAGTTAGTTTGAATTAACAAAGTCGAACTAATAAGTTCAACCTTAATTCGAAATAAACTTGACCTTAGTAAGTCAAATTAACAAAGTGCACTAATTCAACTTAAATGTTAAGTCAAATTAGTGCATTTTGTTATTTTGAACTAACTGCCTTAATTCAAACTTACTTAGTTTAAATTAAGGCTTAATCCTGGTCTACGCTGCCCTTAGTTTGAACTAAGAATCAAACTAAGCACTTAGTTAGAACAAAATGGAGGTGTTACTAATTCAAACTAAGCTTTCATTAATTCGAATTAAGGAATTCCTTAATTCAAAGTAGTGAAAGTCTATGGTGGATGGGGACTAAATTAGTCTGAATTAAGGCTCCTTAATTTGAACTAACTTGCCTGTGTAGAAGCACGCTGTGTTTCCTGTGTTCTGTGCCCTTCTGCATTAATTTCCCAACTAATCCTCCTCACCACCAGGTCTTTTTTGGGTGATTTTGTTAGTTGTTCTAAAAAAGTGTCAGCCGCCTTTTCTTCCTGGCCAGGTGGTCTACAGTAAACCCTCACCGTGACATCACCCTTTTTTAAAATCCTTTTTATCCTTACCCAGACACTTTCAACAGGTCTGCCTTCTACTTCTGTCTCAGCCTCAGTGAAAAAATGCATATCTTTGATGTACAAGCCAGCACCTCCGCCCTTTTCCCCTTGACCTTCCTGAACAAGCTGTACCATTCTATACCAATATTCCAGACGTGAATTATCTCACCACGTTTCTGTGATGCCAGCTATATTATAATTGTTCTCATTCTGTAGTATTTCTCATTCTTCCTGTTTATGCCCTGTAGTTCTTGCATTAGTACACGGACATCTAAGATGTTCATTAGATTTCCCCTCTAAACTGCTTCTTCTTTCACCTTTGTCCTTGCTCTGCTTGCCTACGTTACCCCAGATTCCAATCCCCCCCCCATCTTCTGAATTTTCCTGGGGGTTTTGTCGCCTGGCCAGGTCAAACCTAGTTTAAAGTCTGCCTCATTAGGATAGCCAGTCTGTATATAAAGGTGCTATTCAGCTTCCTTGATAGGTGAACCCCATCTCTGCTCAGCAGCCCCTATTTTCCGAACTGCATCTCTGGGTTGAGGAAGCTGAGGCCCTCCTTGGGACACTGTCCATGCAGCCATGCGTTCACCTCCAGGGAAGTGTTTCTGCTTGGACTCCCTGCTCCTCCCTTTATCGGAAGGATCAATGAGACAAATGCTTCCACCCTCAGTTCCTTCACTCGCACTACCAGAGCCTGGTAGTTACTTCTGATCTGCTCAGGGTCATACCATGGGGTATCATTAGTGCCCACATGGATGAGGTGCATGGGACTTGTCAGGGGACTGGAGCATTTTCAGCAATCCTTCTGTAATGTTTCTGGTATAGGCCCCTGGCCTCCTCCTGTTATGCCAAGTCAGGATTGCAGATGGGTGCCTCCATCCCACTTAGAAAGGAGTCACCAAGCACCACCACCCTTCATTTCCTCATGGCAGTGGTGGACATGATCCTCCAGCCTTCAGCGTACCTGGATTCTTCTCCTCTGCCTTTGTGTGTGGGGAGATTTTTTATCCCTCATTGCCATGGCAGCATTTATTTTTAAATCTCTTTGGATGGCAGGTCAGGCTCAGGAATGAAGCTCTGCTTGTTGCCAGAAGTAACCAGAACCCAGTTTTCTTTCTGTGAAAAAGTTGTTTCCTCCTCTCCTGGTGGTCTACTGCAATCCTCTCCAGGTTGATTGCTTCCTCAGTCTGGAAGGTCTCCAAACCCATATGTTCAATGAATTCCCCAAGAATATGTATGATTGTCAGCCTAGCCACCTCCTCCTGTATCTATGCAACCTGCTTCCTGATAGATACTACCAGTGGACACCTCTCACAATGAATGGTCTCTCCAGGTTGGCTTCTCTGACAGGGAAATGCAGGCCACTGCCTCTGCAGATCCATGCCAAGCCCAGCTATCTTGCTGACATAGCTACCATCGTTGATGGATCTGGTTTTACTATGTCAACAAGAAAGCTCTCCTGTTGGCATAACACAGCTACATGAACACCTATTCCAGCAAAACTTATGTCGTATTTTCTCACACCACTGGATGAAGTTCTGCCAAAATGAGTGCTAATGTAGACAGGGCCTTAGTGATCCATAAGTTCTTATGTAGGCACGGCCTGAGGTTCATGGGACTTGGGCTGAAGGGCAGTTTAAGTGCGCTATAGATGGTCTCAGATCCTCCCACCTTGCAGGTTTCTAGAGCCAGCCTGCAATTAAATTATAGTGCAATTAAACAGCCTCAGACCCAAGCTCCATAATTCTCAGTCAGCCAACATGGGCCAGCCATGAATTTTTAATTACAATGTAGACACACCTTCTGCCTACCTTTCCCAGGTCAGACCTGCAGAAGGACTGTCTGTAATGTCTAAAGCTTTGTCTCCCCAGCAGAAATAGGTCCAGTAAAAGATATTATCTCCCTCGCCTTGTCTCTCTGCTCACCTGGGATCAAACAAAACAACTACAAAACCGCACGCTTCCTCCCTGCATCCTTCCAGTTCTAAGAGGGAGGATCATCTGGAAATGGAAAAAATGTCTGGCTCCTTCCAGCAGGTTAGGTGAGCAGAGTGCCTTGCTATGGAGACTGGCTGGGGCCTTGCAAAGTATCCATATCAGAAGTGGGAGGGAAGGAGGCAGAGAAGGGAGTAAGATAATGCTTTAAAAAAGCAAAAGTGTCCACTCCAAAAGTGTCAGCTCCAGCTGAGTGTTTGTCTTGTAGACAGCTGGATAATGTTGACACATAAATAACCCCTTACTGCATTCTGAAATCAGCACCTTGTTGAAGAGAACAGTATGTAGGTGGTAGATTTCATGCCTTTGCTGTCTCTGTTATTTAGTTAGAGACAGAAAGGGCAGGCAAATTGGCTTTCAGCATGCTGCGGGAAAGCTTTTAATTGAACATGTAGTCTTCTTGGGGGGAAAAAGGGGAGAGAGAGAGAGTGAAGCTGATGTGAAGCTCCTTGTGAGACATCCAGTTCCTTTGCGTCCCTGATTTTTCAGTGTTACTTTCTCATTTCTAATTTTTTTCTCTTTGCCTTTGAGTCCCAGCATAACCCCACCACTGGCAATGGGGGATAAGTCATGGCCTCTCCATCTTAAATTCCTTGTTGACATGCAGAAACTAGCTAGGACTGAAAGGGGTTAAAATGTGCCCAGGTATCCCTTCAAGTGCTTCTGTGCTGGGGTGAGGAGTGGAGGAGGGCTGGGTGTAGAAAGATAATTAATGCTTGATGAATCATGTTCAGCTGGAGTCTTACCAATGAATCCGAGCTGTGTAAATCAGTGTCCATAGCTGGCCAAACCATGTTAGAAAATGATCAGTGAAATGCCTTGGAGTTCATTTATACAGCACAGTTGTCCATGTTATCACACTAGCTGGTCCTGTCTGTACTGGTAGAGTCAAACCAAATTATGACACAGGCAGGAGATTCCTGTATTGTGACAGAGTGCCTGAGCATAATGAATTCGGTTGCATAGCTGGAACCATATTTGAACATGGCTTCAAACATACTCTGCTGTGGGAGGAGGTGGCCCCTATAACTTCGAATAGCACAACAAAATCTGCATTTATTTATAAAATTAAGATACAAATTCACCGTAATTTGCCCTGCTGTCTGGCTCTCCAAATGAAATGAAACAAAAGCATTTCAGTACAGTTAGAGAAGATGATTAGGACACTTGCCTAGCACATGGGGAATGTTGGATTAAATTCCTTGTTCTGCTACAGACTTTCTGTGTGACCTTGGGAAAAATCACTTAGCTTCTCTGTACCTCAGTTCCTCATCTGTAAAATGGGGATATTAGCACTCTCCTACTTAATAGGAATGTTGTGAGGAGCATTAAATACATTAAGGATTGTGAGACGCTTGGATACCATGGTTTTGGGAAGGAATGCAGAATGGGACTGTGCATCTGAAAAGGATTTTAGGTGTCATAATGGCAAGCAAATGTATTTGAACTCCCACTGTGCTGTTGCGGCAAAAAGGACTTATGTGATCCTTGGATACACAAGCAGACAGGTAGGAATAGGTGAGTTTTCCTTTATGGGTAGCATTGGTGTCTTGAAAACTGGAAAAGCGTGTACAGTTCTGGTGGTCACATTTTTAAAAAAGATGTTGAAAAACTGAAGAAGATAAAGGAAAAAAGGCAAAAAATTTATTCGAGGGCTGGAGAAAATATCTTACACTAATAGACTTAACAAGCTCCATCCATTTAATTTATCAGAAGGAAGAATGAGAGGTGAGTTCCTTACAGCATAAGGGGAGAAAATACCAGGTACTAAAAGGCTCTTTAACCAACATATTCAAATTAGAAATTAGGCACAAGTTTTTAACAGTGAGATTTATTAGCTATTGGAATGAACTATCAAGGGATGTGGCTTCCTTATCTGTTGATGTCTTTAGATCAAGACTGGCTGCCTTTCTAGAAGACATGCTGTAGCAAAACAAGTTATTGGGCTCAATACAGGGTACCAGGGTGAAATTTAAGTGTCTGGGGTATACAGGAGGTCAGACAAGATGATCTAATGGCCCCTCTGGCTTTAAAGTTTGTGGATGGACCTAAGATAGACCCTCAGTAGAGAGCCCAAAGATTGACTAGACCAGGGGTCTCGAACTTGCAGCCCGTGGACCACATGCAGCCCCGAAAGTTATTTCCTACAGCCTGCAACAACACTGTCATTATTGATATTTGCAATATCATTGTATGAAAAGGTTTCAGTGGTGCAGCCCTCGCGCTAATATACTAGTTCTCATGCAGCCCTTGGGGTGATTTGAGTTTGAGACCCCTGGACTAGATCCTCAAGACTGAAGTGCCTCCAAGTCTTCACTGCCAAACACTATTTCCAAGTCAAGGTTGAGGCACTTTGGGTGGGGAAGCGACTAGTCTTCAATGCTATTGCTTATGCTTTAATTGCTTGGAAAACGAATGGAGTACTTGAGTACCTAGGAATAACAACATGGCACCTTTTTGCTGACACTGCATTCACATTACATTATTATTTTGGCTTAAACCAAAAAACAAAACCAAACCAAAAAAACTGCATCTGCCCAGGTGAGCACAGAGAGAGACGTTAACCAATATAGTACATGGGAGACTTTGGGAAATTGCATTTGCAGACAATTAAAGGTCATAGTGTTTAGTTAAGTCATAATCCATCACCATGAAGAAGGCATTGATTCCTGCTCTGGACTACATTCATTTTTAATTCCATTAGTGGAGTAAATGACAGCTTCTGTATTTGCCTCGTTTTCTTGATACATAACAATGAGCATGGCAAATGACCTCAGCATTCAGAAGAGCTGACAAGATAAGCTCCTTCTTGTGCTATTTGGCAAGAAAACCTACAAAGTTTTAAGCTATAAACATACCAGCAATCACCTGAAATGATATGTTAATGGACTATAATGTCATGATCATCGGATCATTTTGGGAGTCTTTTTGAAACCATCTCTGTAGCTAAACCAGTCAAATGACAGCTCACCCATCGTAATGCGTGCCTGCCATCAACTGGTGCGTGATTTAGTGGTTAAGATAGGGTACAGTTAATGCAGGACTGCAGGCCCTGTATCTAGTTTGGCTATTGATTTCTTAGGAGGCAGTTTTAGTGGATAGGACACTGGATTGGGACCTGTCCCTAGCTTGGCCTCTGGCCTCCAGGGTGATCTTGGGGGTGTCATTTCACTGCTCCAAGCCTCAGTTTCCCCAGCTGTAAAACAGGAATAATGATACTGAACTGATGCAAAGTGTTAGGTGTTAGTATGTGTTCTTAAGTCAATACGTAGGGCCAGATTTTCAAAGTTATTTAGATACATAGTGGGATTTAATATGGCACTTAAGTGAGTTAGACACCTAGCTCTCATTTTCTTTCAATGGAAGTCAGGTGCTTAACTGACTCGAGTGCTTTTGTGAATTCCACTAGGTCATTTACCTGCTCCTTTGCAAATATCTTTGTAAATTTGCTCCTCTAGCTGAGACATTGAGATTTTCAAAGTTGCTTATGGGTTCTGCATGCCCAGTTCCCTTTTAAAATGAATGAGAACTGGTCATCAAAATACAGCAGGTAGCTTTGAAAATACTGCCCACAATTTTCAAAAGTGGGAACCCACAGCCACACTTAGGCACTCAGATAAAAGTAGACAGCTTTTCAGAGTTCTGAAAATCCACAACACTCACTGGAGTCATATGGGGACTGTGCGCTTTGAAAACAAGAGTACACAGTTCCCATACAAAACCCAGAGCTCCTGTTTAGAACCCTCTGAAAATCAAAGCACTTATTTAGATGTCCAAATATGACTTTATGTCCTCGCCTCAGTTTACCTATCTGAAGTTCGTAGGTGCTAAATCCATCCTCTAACTTCCTGTATAACACAGGAGATATAACTTCAGTTATTTTTTTTTATCCTCTAATGTGTTTGAACACTTCAATACTGACTAGTTCTAATATAGCACTTCTCAACAGATTGTCAAGTGCCTCACAAAGGAGGCCAATATCACTTTTTTTAGATGGGGAAACTGAGGCACAAACCTGAAAAAATGACTTGTCCAATGACACCCTGAAGGCTGGGCCTCAAAAGACTAGGTCTTCTGAAACCCTGCCTCCTGCATTATCCACTAGGGCCCATTGCTGCCTGCTAAATGGTGGAAAAACAGGAGCATGTAGTTTAAAAAGCTACTGGATCTCTCTTTAAAAGGAAGATGCTGGGGCAATATGGAACTACCTCAAAGACTTAATTCATTATTAGTAGTCCTATTTGTAGAGCAGCAGCATCCTAGCACCTCTGTCATGACCAGAACCCCACTGTGCTAAGTGCCACACAAATAGAGAACAAAAAAGATGTTCTGCCTTCAAAAAATTGCAAGCTAAGCAACTAACATTTGTAAAGCACTTTATAATCCTTGGATGTTCAAAGTAGTATTGGCCAAAAGGCAGAGCCTCTGTTATTACCACTGTCTCCAGTACGTGGGCTGGTTTCACTTGAGAGGATTTAACCTAACTGTTCTTATCGTAAAGAAAGAAAGTTGTCATCAAAACTGATTGAATTATAAATTGGCTCTGTAATGTTGTAATGGCTGTCAAAGATAAACATATGGGTGGCTTATCTAGCTTCCTAATCTCCTTCAAGGTGTAATGCAGTCATTCATTTTGTTAACTCTCTCTTTGTATTTAAACCCAGAACAGACCACAAACTGAAAAATACACATCTAGTCTATTTCTGCTTTCTATTGGTCTGTTTGTGGGAGTAATCGTTTTAAACTCAGTGACCACAAATGAGCCTATGTTTGTGTTAAACTTCCTGAGACGGCACAAAAAGGACTTGCCATACTTTGCTAATGAGTTGATAATGTCTGTTGCTGCACATGTTGTGTTAGGACTTGAATTGTCTTCAACCTTCCCGGACCTCTGCAGACTCAAAATGCACTAGGCCCTACCCTAGGCCTCCCTCTCACTTAATCCTCTGGCCAGCCATGTAAGATGAGTAAGGTCTGTTCTTGTTCTTAGGGTAGCATTCGCCACAACCTGCATGTGTACAGGTGGGTGGAGAGGGAGAAGAGAGGGACAAATGTCTTGGTCCTGCCCTCCCTGCACCCTCATTCACTGGTTGGCCATCCAGGGATGAGTAAGTCAGTCCTCTAAACAGGATGAATAAACATTTTTCATTTTCAGAATGACTATTTCTGAGCACAGGTCTTCCTTCCAAGCACTCTTGCTATGAAGTGATATGAGGCACTTACTGAACATTCATAACTGCTGAGCACCTCACAATCTTTAATGGATTTAGCCTCACAAAGCACCCGTGAGACAGGGAAATGCCATTCACTGCAATTTACACATGGGAAATTTGAGGCACCAAGCAGGAAAGTGACTAACAAGAAGTCTCTGACAGAACAGGCGTGTGAAACCAGATCTTCCAAGATCTAACCATTGGACCATTCTTCCTCTCCACTCAAGTCTCCTACATACCACTTTACACCCTAGGCTGAACCTACTGGCTCATGAGCGTTGGGAGCTGAGGACTCTCAACATCATCTCACAGGATGGATTCAGCAACCTACTAGGATCAAACTCTCATATGTCCTCTGTTCCTAGTCTTCTGCATTGGCTCATTAAAGCAGCAGCCAAGAACGAATGAACACTTGGCCAATATAAGTATCAAAGTTTCAGTAAATGATCATTCTGTTCAGGTAACCTGGGGCCCAAATAAAGGGCTGGGATTTGACCAACACAGGAAAATGTGCATCTCTGTTCTGCATTCAGAGTCAGGACCCAGTCTTGCTCTTGTTACAGTCAAAAAAACATTTTGCCACTAACAGCGGTGAGCGTAGGATAGAAACCTTCCAAGCCTCAGACCAGGCCCGGTCGTAAATGTTTTGCCCCCCAGGGTGGAAAATGTTTTTGGTGACCTCCTGGCTTCAAACGGCTGAAACAAGCAAACAGATAGACATAAAGGCTATGTCTACACTAGCCAATTAGTACAGACTAAGAACCTTAATTTCATCCAGGTCTACAATAGCCTTTAACTAGCTCAAATTAAAAAATTTCTTAGTTTGGACTAGCCAAAGCTTAGTGCAAACTAGTAAGTTTGAGTGGTTAGTCCAGACTAAGTGCTTAGTTTGAACTAGCGTGACTTAGACACAGACTAATGGCTTAGTTCAAGCTTTTTTAGTTCAAGCTAAGCCATTAGTTCAAACTAGCTGCGTTTACTAGTTCAAACTAGGATGCACGGCTAGTTCAAACTAAAAAGCCACAGATAGTCCAATCTAGCCCAAGGCTAGTTTGAACTAACCTTGGGACAAGCAAGTCTGAGCTAAAAAAAAACAAAACAGATGCAGACACAGCCTCAAAGAATAAACAACTTGCCCAAGGTCTCTCAGAAAGTCTGTGGCAGAGTTGAGACCTGACCTCAGGGCTCCTGAGTCCTAACCCAGTGTCTAATCAGAAAACCATCCACCCTCACTGATTAGAAAAGTTTAATAGCAACGGGCCTGATGTTGGCATTTTTCATGTTCTGTTTGGTAACATGAAATATTTTTGGGCAAAGAGCACACAATTTTTAATTCTAAGAAAGAAAGAAAGAAAGAAAAAAAGATAATCTGTAACTCTTGAATGAAAGGTGGCATAAAGAAATGAATACAGAGACTGGAGCTATAACTATGTCCCTTAAATTAACACTGAATAATCGAAAATGATAATTTGTAAGCAAAATATCCTACATGGTTATCCATATTGTAAATATTATTGTTATATTTTAAAATGTGAATAAATTGCTGAATGGCTGCTAATAATATTAGTAGCTAGTCAAGCTAAAATATTGGTAAAGACTATCAAATCTCATGCTTCAGGGCATAAAATGATTATCTGAAGTAGTCAGGAAGGAATCATGCCCCTCCTCCCAAGACTGTGTAAATCACTTCAGAGTTAGCTAGGTGCACTGTGAACTTTATGGGCAAACGCCCATCGCTTAGATTTACATTGAGAATCTTCGGCTATGTTCACATGCAGATGCTTATTTTGAAATAAGTTAATTTGCAATAAGTTAATTAGAAATAAAATTGTTATTTCAAATTAACTTAAATAGAAATAAGCAAAAACCTCAAATCGAAATAGCAAGTCCAGACACAGGACTTGCTATTTTGAATCAGGAGAGGGGCGGCATGGGAGGTTTGGCAACCTGGCTCCCTCCCTGGGCCATGCCCCCACCCAATATATAGAAAAAGGGTGGCACCCTTGGAAGAAGGAGGTCAAAAGTGTTAAATCGAAATAATGGTTATTTCAGATAACATGTCCGAACGGCATTATTTCGAAACAACCGTTTCAAAATAATGGCTATTTTGATTTCAGCCTAGGTTTTACTATTTCAAAATAAGGTTCCTTATTTCTAAATGGCGGGGCTCGTCATTTCGAAATAACAAAATGTTGTTCAGACATGACAACTTTTAAATCAAAACAATGGTCGTTGTTTCGATTTAAAAGCATCGTGTGGACATAGCCTTCATCTTTGGTGTCCACATTTTGAGAAAGATGGTGTATCGTTGGACAGAGTGTAGAAGAGTCTTGAAAATGATCTGAGGGCTGGAGAAAATGCCTTACAGTGACAGACTTAAAGAGCCACAAGCAGTTGTGTGGCACTTTAAGACTAACAGATTTATTTTTTGCATGAGCTTTCGTGGGAGAAGATCCCACTTCCTCAGATGCTTCGAAGATGGGTGAACTTACAGAAAGGAATGAAAGGAAGTGGGATCTTCTCCCACGAAAGCTCATGCAAAAAATAAATCTGTTAGTCTTAAAGTGCCACACAACTGCTTGTTGTTTTTTTGCTGGACTAGACTAACACGGCTATCCCTTTGGAAACAGACTTAAAGAGCCCAATACGTGTAATTCTTCAAAAAGAATGAGAGGTGATTGGATCACAGCGTATAAATACCTTCGCAGGAAAAAAATATGGGGTTCCAAAGTGTTTTTAATCAAGTGGACAAGGAAGGCATGACAAGAACTGAAGGCTGGATGTTAAAGATATTAAAAGTACAAATAAGATTCCCATTTTTAACAGTGATGGACCACTAAACAAACTAGGAGACTGGGATTGTTCAGTTTAGAAAAGAGAGATCATGAGGGCAGGGGGTGGGGTATGATAGGGATCTATAAAATCACAAATGATATGGAGAAAATGAATAAGCAAGATTTTTTTTAGTGCATCACGTAACACAAGAAACAGGTGGCCATGGGCAATAGGTTTAAAGGAGCACAGCACACAGTCCGCCTGTGGAATTCACTGCCAGGGGATGTTGTGAAGGCCAAAAGCACTGACGTTGCTGGTGCCAAGCCCACGGGGCATATGCCCTGAGTCCCAGCAGCAGTGGCCCGATTGCCCCGCGGCAGCAGCAGCCTGATCCGGCACCTGTGGCAACAGCTGCCTTACCCACCCCATCCCTGGCCAGGGATCTGGAGCCAGGCCACCCATGGTGGTGGCTGCCTTACCCGGCCCCAAGCCCGGCTGGGGATCTGGGACCGGGCTGCCAGCTGGTGGTGTCAGGAGCCCGATCTGGGCCATGCCCAGGGCCCTGGGACTGGCTCAGGCCCGGGTGCCAAATCCGGCCCAGAGGGCAGGGCCTGGGCTCAGGCCTGGACCCTTGATCTTTTCCCAAGGCAGCGGCACTCCTGGCCAACACCATAACTGGGTTCAAAAAAGAGTTGATTAATTCATGGGGGTAGGTTCGTCAATGGCTATTAGACAAGATAGTCAGAGATGCAGCCCCATGCTCTGGGTGTCCCTAACCCCCTGGGGATGGGTCACTCTATTCTCTTCATTCCCCAGCAGTGGCCACTGTTACAAGATGGGATGTTGGGCTAGATTGTCCATTGGTCTGACCCGGTATGGAAGTTGCTAAGTTATTAAACTACCAAGATGGATTATTCAGATCTTGATGTCTTCTTGTCATGACCGGCTGTCTCTCTGAAAAAATATTCTTCATCCAGACGGAAGATATTTGCTCAATGCAGGTGTAGCTGAGTGAAATTCTCTAGCCTGTGTTATACAGGAGGTTGGGCAAGATGATGCAACATTCCCTCTTCACTTTAATGTCTGTAAATCTGAAGCTCTGCTTTTGGGCCATGGCTGAAAACTGGATACTGGACTAGCTGGTTTGTATCTAAGCCAGTCTTATCTCAAAAAATATATAATCCAGTTTCGTATTATCCAATATATATTATAATATGTATTATATAATGTAATATATAATCTATATTATAGATGATATCATCACATGTTATTATAATATATATTATATTAATATATTATATTATATTATCCAATATATTATTCAGTTTTATCACAAAAAATATTTTTTTCTCAACTATTTCACAGCCATCTTGTTGGGATTATTGTTAAGGCATAACAGTGGAAGGAAAATCTAATCATAACAGTTCAACAGATGAACTCTTGGACTCATATCAGCTTAGGCTTCCATGCTGTTAGTTTATACAAACTAAGCAGCTTGGGATGGAGAAGTCTGGTGAAAATATATGCCATTGGAACTGATGTGTATTGAGATGACATAGATAACTTTTAGATGACTGCACTGGATTTAAAAGTAAAAAAAAGAATGAAGTTAAGTAGACAGGAATATGGGTGTACTATCACAGACAGATGCTCAGGCACTACTGTGGAGGTTGCCAGAATACGACTTTATGCAGAGAGACAGGAAAGATGAAAAAGGAATACATGTCTTTATTAGGCTGAGATGAATGTACACACAGGTGCACCTCTCTGTAAGCTGCTCATCGCCTCTGACGTGCCCATCTCCTAAATACTGCGTCCTAAATACTGCAGAAAGTAGTTTCCGTTCATAGTTGCCAAGGCACTAAAGATTCAAGTACATCTGACTTTCTAAACCCTGGGATTACTTTGTCAAGCTCCTTTTCTATGCCACACCATGAAAATCACTTCTGCAGAATCAAACCTCGGCTCCTGTCAATTCCAAGGAATTCCGAGAAAAGGGACATATTGTGCCAAGGTTTGCTGACCGTTGGCTGGGACAAGGTGCAAGGAATATTTAACACCCACGCTCCAGTCATTGTGCTGGCTTCCCACTCGATTTGGGAGGCAATGAAGAAGATTGGTGGGAATCTTTAAGTGGTTGAATCTGGACATTGTCTAACTGAAAAACTTTCTTTCTAATGCCCTAAGATTTTTTTCACATCTATCTGCTGAAGGGTTGGTGCTGGTCACTGCCAGAGGAAAGACACTGGATTAGTTGGACCTTGGGTGTGAGTCTGTTTCGCCATCTATGTGGAAAGATGCTCTGGGGCTGAGCAATCCTGGGGGAAAACGCCTACCACTGGAATTCAGTCCCCACAGCCGTTGGGGAGAGCCAAATCATGCTGAGCACCAGGGGAGTTCAATAGATGTAGATTTAAGCTGGGATTCTGCTTAATTTGTTAAATTTACTTGGCTACAAGGCCCTATAGAAACACTAAGGATTGCTATTGCCATGGTTTGTTATTGGATTTGGTTCCACAGATTTGTGGTCTGAACATCAGTCTTTGTCATATTTGCTAAGTAATGCCCAGTGTTGTAGGTAGCGCAGTGGGGGGAGGCAGGTGAAGTGTATTTTGAAGCTGCAGCATTAGAGAGGGTGGACAAGGAGACAGGCTTGCCTAATGGTTTGCATGCTAAGTTAGGACTCTGAAGGCCTGGGTTGAATCCCTGCTGAAAACTTCCTGTGTGACCCTTAGCAAGTCATTACGCCTCCCTACCTGAGTTCCCTGTCAGTAAAATGGGGGCAGTACTTCCCAGCCTCACAATGATTACGAGAGCCTCAGAAACCTGGTAATAGGGGCCTCCGAAGTTCCTAAGACAGGGCTGTCAAACATACAACCTGTGAACCTTTTCTGTGTGGCCCACAGCTGCTCTCTGCGAGACCACATTAAAGAGTGTAGGCTCCAGTATTTTGATTTATGGTATGCATGGCCCACTTGAAGTACATTTAATTCAAATCTGGCTGCCATAGTAAATGAGCTGGACACACCATCCTAATAGCTCTACATGTATATTGGTGCTGGAGAGCGGCCACTGCTGTGTCCCTTAAGAAGGTGCATTGTATATTCAATTACACTTTAAAATAAGGAAAACACAAGGAATATCAATTCCTCATGCTGCATTATCTCACATCAGGAATAAATCTTCCTCTCCTTGCACAGATGGCCAGGTGCAATGTGGAATCAGTCTTGCTTCTCTTTGAAGCATTTGGTGTTTGTCACTGTTAGAGACAGAGAAGCAGACAAAATAGACCTGTTCTGGTGTGTTAAAGTCTGTATATTGCTGTCTTCAGCATTTTACCTGTGTGTCATGGATGCTATCACTATGGGAGAGTTCCTGTTGCTCGAGTGCGAGGGGTATGTGCATTCAGAGCAAAAGCACCTGAGTTTTCTTCCCATTCTCCAAAGGAAGTTCTGAGCATTTGCATGCACAGCACGCTGAGAGTCATGAAGGATGTATGTGTGACATGGACTTGTTGCAGTTTGGTGGGTCTTTTTCTGGCAGATCAATTCCTATATTAATTCGTATCCTGGTTCCATCTTCTCTTTCCCCTACCCCTTGAGAATTAAAGTTGCAGACTCCATTCTTAATTCCCTAGCAGTCATCTTTGACTCCTCCCTCTCTTTTGCCCCACACATCTGGGCTATGTCCTTATCTTTGCCCTCCAGTGTTTCCAAGATCTAACCTCCCCTCTCTGTGCTCAGGGGCCCCCACACCTCGGCCTGCTGACCATAATTCAAAATGCAATTCATCCCTCCCTGCTGACTGAATTTGACATCCCTGTCATCACTTCAGTCTAATTTTGGGTCTAGCAACACGGGAACAATGTGAATGGGATTCAGATGAATGCCTGCAAAAGTGTTGGTGTAATATAGGTAGTCCCCTTAGTTATAAATGGTATGTGTATTTTCCTGACCTTTCCTGTCTGCCCTCAGTGTAGTCTAGTTTGTCAGTGTGGATGTGTGTCACTCTCCATATATGGAGATGTGAAAGACAGAATTTGCTGTATGTTAGTCTGAAATGTTGCCAAAGCCCAGAGCGTGAGTTACGTGACAACAATATGGTTTGTTCCAAAGGGGCAGCCGTGTCAGTCTAGTTCAGCAAAACAAACAGGCAGTCTGGTGGCACTTTTAAAGACTAACAAATTTATTGCGTGAACTTTTGTGGGAGAAAATCCTACTTTGTCAGCTGCTTTGAAGATGGGGGAACTTACAGAATGGGAGGAAAATAAATGCAGGGAAGTGTAAGTCATAGGATGGTCTCAGCAAAGGTTCACCTTTATGCTAACTACAATTGAATCTCACTAGGTGAGATACTCAGGGACTTCCCATTATGCTCTGTGCTATGTTCTGGTGTGTGGCCCTTCAAAAGAGCAGGAATAATTGGGGACATTTTGCTCCCTGTGTCCTATTGAAAGTGGCAGCTCTGATGGGTGGGAAATCAGAGCTGTTAAGCGGGAGTTAAACAAGATGAGCCTCCCTGAATGTGTATCTTTTCAGAGGGGAGGGAGAGGAGGAGGCGAGTGTTGTAGTAGGTGAAATCTTCCGTAGGTGAAATCCAATGGAAGTCCTCTGTCAAAGGCATGGAGTACAAGAGCTTAATTTGGACTTGATGGGAACCCAGTTTATGTCTCTGTCGGATAACGTGGCTTGAGGCTGCTGCACAATAAACAGTACATTCAACCCAGAGCGTTATCGCCAGCACCTTTCTGACCTTTCACAGGTAAGCTGGAATTGCTTAACACAGTGGCTTTCCAAAACTAATAGAAGCTTTCAGCACAGATTAGGCTATCACTCCACTACCTTGACATCAATTTCTAAAATAAAATGAAAGGCTAATTGGTAAAATCATTTTTTCCTATGGATAAATGATGCCCAAGTACGTTTTCAAATCAAGATTCCAGC
Organism: Podocnemis expansa; assembly: GCA_007922195.1. NCBI lineage: Eukaryota > Metazoa > Chordata > Testudines > Podocnemididae > Podocnemis > Podocnemis expansa. Next base: position 3,729,887 of record ML682033.1, read on the forward strand.
CCCAGTATTTGTAGTAAACCTCCAGTAAAACCAAGGCTTTGATTTAACACCCCCCTCCCCAAAAAATAAAAAAAGATAAAAGGGAAATTCAGAGTGACAGATAAAAGTTCAGTTAGGACTCACCAAGTCATTTGTCTGTCTGGGTGCAGATTGCTGAGCCTAGCTGGGTTCCTCACCTGAAAGGAGGACAGGATATGGTAGGAGCAGCTTTGACTTTCCCTGGTGGAGCCTACTAGATGTAACATAATTCCAGCTGCCCTGGCCATAGTTCCCTGGATTAGGTATTTATGTGGCCTTCATCACAGCAGGAGCTGAGTACCTCATAATTTTTCATGTATTTATCCTCTTAACACCTATGTGAAGAGGAAAGTACTGCTGTCCCCATTTTTACAGATGGGAAACTGAGGCATAGAGCAGCTAAATGACTTGCCTGAGGTCACAAAGGAAATTTGTGAAGGAGCATGAGAAGGGAACATCATTCTCCCAAGGACTAGGTTAGTGCCCAAATCATTGTACCACCCTTAGTGGCAAACTGAAGGGGGGGATGTCCATGCGTGCTGGGCCAGGCCTTACCAAGCCCTGCTCTTTCACTCACCGCTGAGCAGGGTGTGAGTGAACACTGGCAAGGACTAAGGTTTGACATGGATTCACTGGAATCAGCTGCCTGCCCTGGGAACCCCCCAGACTTCCCCTGGAAAGTTAAAAAGCTGTTTTCAGTCCTCAAGGAGTTGGGAAGGGCAAGGCTGGGGATGCCACCCGCCAGTCCGCCAGATCTTTATGTAGGGGACCCCAGCCCAGTCATAGCCAGGGCTTCCAAGTTCCCTGACCTACCTGGCTGGGGTGGGGATTTTCCCTCGGTACTGCAATGTGGTAAGTAAGGAGGGCCGGGAGCCAGCGGGACTCCGGCAGGGGTCTAAGGGTTGGATGGATCCTGCTCTGGTGGGGGCTGCCCCCAAGTCTCCTGCAGAAGGCGCTGAGGCTGGAAAAAGCTGCCTGAAGCTCTGAAGAAGCCAGGGAGGAGAGGCAGAACTGGGGCTGCAACACCTGCGCACCCTCCCTAGCTGCCTTGATACTATCTGTGGCGTGTAATGGGAATGGCCACTGCTGCCCGGCAAGGAGGAGAGAAGAAACATTTCCTGACTCCTCAAATGTGACTTTGCATCTTAAAAAGAACGAAGAAACAAATAAAAGCAAGGCAAGCATTTATTTGCCAGTAGGAGCCATCTATATTAACACCCCCTCCCCTGCCAAAATACCAAACCAAGCTGGCCCGTGAAAACTCACCTGTCTGAGCACCGAGCGCTCAGCCTGCGCACCATGGACTGGGGAAGAGCAGGAGCAGCAGCGCCAAGCTTGCCTTTGCATCCCTAAGCCTCTGACCTTGCAGATACAGACCCCATCCCTGGGGCAACTGGGGGCAGTGCTAGGACACCTATTGTCCTGCGTGTTGAAAGTGAAAATGTAGGCATGACCCCCCAGGCGCTAGAAACCCTGGAAACACCACTGCCCGTCTTGTGTATCGTTGCTAATTTTTGGGAGTGACACTAAATGGATACAGGCTCCGGTGGAAAAAAAGGGTTAGGTGCTTGAGCAGTTGCCCACAAGTGATGTTACTGCCACTAGGATCCTCTCTCAGAATTTGTTACAGCTTCTCCGAGTTTAGACCCATCAGAGTGATTGTGGTTCATAAGGCCATGCTACATTATTTGCAGTTCTTGTCATGCGATGCACAGTGCCTGATTAAGCAAGAGTTTTTGAAATATTGCACGGTGTGGATCAAACCCCAATTGGTGAAAAACCGAGGGAGTCCTTGTTGGGACTTCTGTCCCCGGCCTCTGCCATGTCGTAGTCCTTTCCATTTAGCTAAAGCAGAAGCAGGGATTGTGGTCCCAGTGAATCTGAAGGCCAGGCTTGCACACTGTTCCTAAGAAGATACTAATGTAGGGTGGAACAAACAAGGAGTCCTATGACACTTTTAAAGACTAACACATTTATTTATCTCATGAGCTTTTGTGGAGAGAATCCCACTTCAGTGAACACCAAAGGTAGGGAAACAGAGCAGGCGGCCGCTCGTCAGAGGCATGAAAAGGGAAAGCTATTGCAGTCCATCTCTCCTCAGAAGTAGCTTAACATAGACGGATGGCTGAGGTCCCTTGAACCGAGCGTATGTACAGAATCCCAGACGAAGTCGCTGTGTCTGCTGTGGACGAAGTCTCTGTGGGGAGGCGAGGAATGAAAGACGTAATCCTAGGCTTGTTTTGGTAGATGAGAGGGAATAGTGAAACTTTAGACTGAACTTGATAACTCTAGTGAGTCCTAGTCTTGTGTTCACCCACAGAAACGGGGTTCACAGATCACTCATGATAACACACTGTATCATTGACTTCTATAAGATCATTGGCTTCTATTGAAAGGACCTTGTAAGTTATTTCTGCTTTCATCAGCACTGACGCAATAAAATAACAATCACTGCTCTCCATTTTCAGGGATTGATATTATTCTTCTTCCTTCATTAGTTTATTTAACTGCAGTCATGTCTGGGAGTTGAAGTCATGGCCTAGGACCTCATCGTGCTAGGTGCTGTACAGACCAAAGAACCAAAAGATGGTCCTCTGCCCAAAAGAATTTGCAATCTAAGGATGAGACACACATATTTTAAATCTGCACCCATACCTGACAAGGCAGGCAAGTATCCCTGTTGACAGATGAGGAGCTTGTGCCACCCAGACAGGTTGATATAACTTGCCCAAGTCAATTGGACCAGTAGCTGAGTTGAGACTAACTTGGAGGAGGTCCTATCTCCATGCCCTGTTCAAGTTATATTTGGTAGAAAATAAAAGGAAACAGGAGGCAGCAGTCAAATAAAAATGATGATCTTCATTGTAATCACAAAGTGCCCTCCATGAACTAACTCAGGACGGGCAGCTTCATTTATTTAGTCCCCAGGCAAAATCCCCAGGAGCACTCTCCGTTTTGATACATGCTGCTGCATGTGGAATTTCCTCTAGCGCTTGGCTAACACACAGGAATCTGCTGTTTAGAAAGTCATTTTCCTGTCCACATAAACAGTTCCACCACAATAGCCTAATTCCTGGCACCGAGACCTCATTTAAATGTTGGTCAGCTCAGGCACAATTAATGTTTAATTAGTGAGCTCATTACAAAGACAGGAAGCCTTGGACTTTCCCTTCATTCTCTTTCAAGCCTCAGAAAGGAAGGAACGGGCCTGCTTTTTGGCTTCTGATTTAGCAGACAGACATTTCTCTCCTCCCCTTTTCAGAATATTTGCTTTCCCTTAAGTAGGCCGGCATGACCAGAGGATGCTGAAGGTTTGGCTTGAAATCATGTAATTGATATGAATATTTCTTTCTATGTGAATGCAGTGCTGATGGAAGGAGTCATAGGTGTTGGTAGGGGCTTGAAAAAGTTGTGCTGAAAAATGTTCAGAGAGCCGGGGGGCCAGCCAAACACAGGGTCCTCTTTGTGTCTAGGGTACACGTGGGTCTAGAGCTCTGGAGCTATGGACTCCTATGGGCAGGATCCAACCACCCTCAGGGAAAGATAAAGAAAAAACTGTGGGTTTCAGCCGGCATGGGTTTCACACTCCTGGTACACAGGAAGCGGAGCACAGAGCATGAATGAGACAGTCCACATTATACTATGAAGCAGGTTTCTTGGGTACACTATCTCTGTGTGTGCACTAAAAGCTAGCGAGGTGATTTCCCTCTTCCCATACATAGCCTTGCAGTTGTTTGCTGAAAGCTAGTCGCCACAATACACACACTCACCATTTTCGGGTGGGTTAGCAGCTGGCACGGCTCAATCATGTGATCGCTGCCACAGCCCATTCTTCAATTGTTTCATTGCTCTTTGTACGTGCAGTAGCCTGACAAAAGCTAGTGTGAGAGTGTGTAGATGAACAGGGGAAGCACACCAGTAGCTGGCTGCATACATATAGCCTAAGTAACTCACTTTGGAGCAGCTAGTTGTTTTCTACACCAGTGGTTCCCAAACTTTTCAGTAACACGGCACATTTCAATGAGATGAACAATTCCATGGCGCACTCACGTTTTTCAGTTGAATTGAATACTCATAAATGTCACTTTTACTTACCTTTACCATGGTTACGGTCTTAATAGAGAGGTTTGCAACATAGTGCATACAACAAGGTAAAGAAGGATTAAATGCATTGTTTCACATCCACTGGAAAAAAAAATACACATTGTCTCAATTTTTGCCCTTTGGCCACTTGTGTTTAGAGTGTTCCCATTTTAGAATTGAAAGACTGATAGCTTGCTTTTAATTTGATGGTTAATTTTCACAAGTTTTAAGAGTTGTAATTTCAGTTGGATAAAATATTGTTTAAGATGAAACAGTGTTTGTTTTATACTGATTTTCATTACCTGTGGACAAAATTTCATGGCACATTTGGACTGTTCTCATAGCACACAAGTGTGCCAGACAGTCAAGCCCCTTAGCTCTCACCACAAGACATAAGCATGTCTTGTGGTTAAATGACTGGTATGTCCTATAACCCAAGAGACCTAGGTTCAAGTCCTGACTCTGACTAAGATTTCCTATGTGATGCTATGCATGCAATTTAATATTCCTGTGCCTTAGAGCCCCATTGGAAACATAGTACTTTATTATTTTATTTGTCTGTTTAAATGGTCAATATTTTGAGGAAGCACTACCTCCTCTCTAGCAGAGTTGGACCCTGGTCTTTTTGAGAGGCTCACATCCACTCCGGTACGGTCGAAGATAATTATCAAACCAGCACTATGTAAGTGCAGCAGGACATTACCCTTCCACTGGAAACTTTAAAAGCCTGGCACTGAGACATGGAAGGGGAAGACTTGGGCATCCCTTTCCACATTCATGCAGCACTTTCAACAGCATACCCCAAAGATCCATAAGGATTTCATTCCCATCTGCAACAGCTAATAAACGGGCAATGCATACCTGGCTTCCTCAAACCTGCACACCAGCACAAGACCATAATAGTAAGCTCATCTACATTTATGTCAATGGATATGCACGTTTGAATGGCATGTAGTTCATTCATCTGGAGGGCGGAGGAGCATTATTTTTCCTTAGCACAGCTGTGATTCTGGTTCATAGCAGTGGACACATTTTGTCATGTTAGAAGCCTGGGCCTGCACTGGATCTGCACTGACCTTATACCAACTCTTTGCCAACTTGATTAAAGACCAAAGGAAAGCATTCGACAGCAATTTCTTAATAGTTTTCTATGCTACGTTCATGCCTTTAGTTGCAGGCACTAATAAGAGTAGTGAATTCTCTGGAAATCTGAGTGCACAGAAGAGGAGAGGGATGAATTTGTAGCCTCTCTTCTCACTCCTAGATTTCAGCCCTCTCATGAGATGAATGATAGGATTTCAATGACTATTAGCCAGGATAGGCTGGGAATGGCTGATGGAGTGAATCACTTGATGATTGCCTGTTCTATTCACCCCCTCTGAAGCACATGGTATTGGCCACAGTCAGAAGACAGGACCAGACTAAAAGGACCTTGAGTCTCATCCTTGATGGCTGTTCTTATGATTTGTACTGTGGCATATTTGTCATCAAGTTGCAATTTGAAAATTTTGACTAGGCTCCTATATTTTCCATTATGGCTTAAAATTGTAAAATACTCTATTAACAAACTCTATATATCTGATATTCTAGGAATGGGCACATGAGAAGCAGAATACTTTAGATTTCTTGCTGATGGGACAGAAAGAAAGAGGAGAGAAGCCAGGCCATAAATGGGTAAATGGGGTGACTTGGAATTCTTTTTATTCTCTTTGTATTAGTTCACAAGCTAGTGATCCAGTCATATTCCTTCTTCGGGTGCTGAAAGGAAGTGTTGACTTCTAAATGTAGGGTTTTCTGATTATCTCGTGTCTCTGCTCAAGGACCAATCAGACTATCTGCATTTTATTCCTTGATTGTAGATGTCTGAAAACATAATGTCCCCTTTCATTTTGAGGTTCTGCTGTCTAACCATTGGATCTACACTGGATTCATTGGTTTTGTCAGTATTCATCTCTAAGACCTTTTCTTAGCAATGGAGAAAGCTGACCTGTGATGATTTATGGAAATGCTTAGATAGGTGTTAAAGAATGTGGATTAGATTGGCCTCTTTTTCTTTGTGTTGTGGGAGCAGAAAGCAAAATACTCTTTTATTTAAGACTTCCACTTCCCTGTGACTTTGGACAAACCATTTAGTCCAAAATTTTCAAAGGTAGGCCTCTATACCAGTATTTAATAGAACTTGATAACATTTTCAAAATGTAAGTCATAATTTTTCCCACCAGGAGAAATAAACAAGAAGTCCTGTGGTAATTAAAGACTAACAAATTCACTTATTACTTGAACTTTCCTGGGAGAAAATCCCACTTCATCACAGTTACTGCAGCTCTTTAAAGAAGACATTTACCCTTGATCCCTACACCTGGTCTTCCACCACACTGAAGGGGCAGAATGAAGGTGCTGTGTGTTGGCTGAGGTAAGGATAGGGACTTGTGGGTCCTTAGGCCTGGATCCACAAAGGGACTTAGGTGCCTAGAAAATCACTGGAACAACACAGGGATCCATAAAGCCTGTTAGGTGCCTAAGTGCCCTATCAGATATATGAGGCAAGGGAGGGCAATAAGAAGTGATCCCCAAAAGTTAGGCAAGGAAATGCTTAAACTAGCCAGTGGGATATGCCAACAAGTGGGGTGTGTCCTAAGCTATGCTGCTATTTCTGGTTGCGAGCCACAACCAGGAACCCGTCTCCTGCAGCCAGTCAGTGTAGGCTCCTAAATTGTTCCTTGTGAAAACGCGATAGTTGGCTGTCTCTGTCCACACAAAGAACTTTAGAGCCCTTATCTGGGAGACCAACTTTGATCCTCCTTTACTGGAGGAAGAGAGGATGTTAACAAGGGTGATCAATCAGTGATCCCCTGGAGAACTTGACATTGGCCATTGCCATGAGACAGGATGATGGACAAGATGGACCACTGGTCTGGCCCTGTATATCTGTTCTTATGTTTAAGGACTCACACCTCTCTGGACTGTGCCCTAACTGGTGAGTGATGGGATAGTCTAATGCAGGGCTGCCTCAAATTCTGCTGTAGAAACAGTTCTATTGTGTACAAGTAAGTTAAAGAGTTAAATAAAGACTTATTAGCCCAGGGAAAGTGTGAGAATGGGCCTTACCATCTTGCACAGTTTCATAAAGGTGAGGATGAATGTAGCCCTACGTGAGAATCTATTGTCTGTATTGTGGTAATACCTAAAGGCCCTGACAAAGGCTCAGGATTCTAATGTGTTAGGTGCTACACAAACACATAATGAAAAGACAATTATTTGTCGAGAGAGCTGAGAGTCAAAACTCTCTGAAGCCTGTAAGAACCTTTTGGTTGATGTCAATTGGCCTTGGGAAATAATGCTACCTAATTCTTATATTGCACTTTTTGTCCCTAGATTTCAAAGTACTTCTCAGAGAAGGTATGTCAGGGGAGGGCAGACGTTTTGGCCTAAGGGCCACATCTGCAGTATAATGAGACACAGGCAGTTGAGAGGGGTGGGAGAATGGGGGCGTCTGGGAAGGCGAATGACTGCTGCCGGACCATATAGTTGGAAAGGGATGGGTCTGGGAGGGGTGAGCGGCTGCCGCACTGCTGCCAAGAGGGCACCATTGACGAGGGCCAAGAGCAGGGAGAGGCTGCTGCATTGCATGGGCTGCAGCTTGCCTCTCTGTGAGGTAAGTATTGGGGCTGGCGAGGGATGTTTCATAAGAAAAATTCCATAGGACAATTTCAGCTTTAACAGAACATTTTATTTTTCAGTGAAAAACTGTTCCCAGCTCTACAGTTTCCAAACTCTGGGCTCTGGGGCATCGCCTGTTTCTAAGGTGCCTGGCGGGCCATTGGAGTTCAGGAAATGTACAGGAAAAGTCAAAGTCAATGTGTCATTTCGACATCTTCAAAACAAAATTCCGGAATTCCTAGTCTGTGGAAATTTCAAAATGGTTTCTTGTTTCCCTTTGGAATAAAATGTATTTTGAAATTTCCTATGAAACAGGAATTCCATTTTCTAGTAAATATCATGATCCCCTTTCTATGGATGGGGAAACTGAGGCCCAGATAGTGGAAGCAATTTGCCTGCAGTTGAAGCAGCAGGCCTGGAGTAGAGCTGGGAATGACTGTAGTTTGCTAGGTCAGTGCTTGTTTCACTGGATCACGCCATGGTTATATTATATTATATTATATTATATTATATTATATTATATTATATTATGGCACATGGCTAAACCAACAGGACAGAAGTGGAGGGGGAGTGAAAGACACCTCATTAACTTTGTGAGAATATTTTGCTTTGCAGATTTTCTTAGTGAGACTCATTGAGTCTGTGTCTTACATTTGATCACAGTATAAATATTTTTAGGAGTGCCATCTTCTTCACATAGCTTTTTTTAGATTACTTGCCCTGGCCCCCCACCCCTTGTGAAGAAACACACCAGAGCGATGGATGCTGTTATAAGGAGTTGGTAGGCCGAGCAAATAATTTTATAAACCACATGGCTCTCTTCAGTAGCAAACCAGGGAACCATCCTTATAAAACACTCTTTGCAAGTTTAAACATAAAGTTATAGCGTGCTTCATTTCCTTAAAAAAAAAAAATTAAATTCAGGAATAGAAATAGAACAACTCAGAGTTCATGACCTGCTCAGGAATGCAATTAACCCATAACCATCAGAACCAGGATTTGTTACAAGGTGGAAACATGATCCCTTTAAAAAGCCACCCCTCTCCATAGTACCTGAAGATGGTCAAGGACAGAATAATGAAATGGGCAGTTTTCATTTAAAAACTTTTAACCCTCCTCGTCTCACCACAGAAACCCTCAGAAAATGACCCATCTCCTGTATTCAAGTTTCATGGCAAACAAGAGCTACCAAGCAGCTCCCTGATTCCTTTTATCTCCCTAAATCTAATCCTGTGATAAACCTCTTGTTTCCTATACGTGATTTGCCACTATTTTACTAGTCCCCGAATCCATCAGACGCATTGTGGTTGGCTCACTGCGAACAAACAGAACCTGACAGTTTCCTTCCTTAAAGTAAACAGGACTGGTACTTAGACACAGTTCAAAGACTTTAACACTCCCAGCATGACCATTATTACCCTTTAGGTGGGCAAGAAGATCTAGTCTTTCCTTCTACTCAAGGGGCCTTTTTTATTTCCCCATCACATTTTTACTGGCAGTAAAAGACTGTATAATTACCGAGCCTGCTTTTTACAATCCTCTGCTTCCAGGTTTTCCTTGCTAGGTGAAATATCCATTTATACCACCCAGGTGTATGCCACCTTTTTATTCCTCCTTATAAGAAAGTTTTTCATGTCATGATGCTTAAAAAAGCCACCTGGGATGCCTTTTACAAAATAGCTCATATTCCTGTGGGCTACAGATTTAATGAATCATGCTTGTGCTGGGAGAGCTACCATTTTTATTATTAATAATAAAATACTCTGCACTTTTGTGGTACCTTCATTCACCATGGATGATTTCACACTGCTTTATAATTATTGGCGAAGTGGGTACAATATCATCTACCCTCCGATGACGGTGAAATTTAACTCGATGATAGTTGCAACACACCAAAGGTTAGATTTTTCAAGATGCCGCCAATTTTCCAGAAGATCTCAGTTCTCGTTTAGGTGTTTGAGTAAGGATGAAATAGATCAGATATTCATTCCTAACAAAAGAAGCAAGGAGTCCTGTGGCACTTAAAGACGAACAGATTTATTTACCGCATGAGCTTTCGTGGGAGAAAATCCCACTTTGTCAGTTCCCATTGTGACACAAATGACCAGATTTTCCAAAAAGCTTAGAACTAGAATTGGTTGAATTTGATCCCTTCCCCTGTCTTCCTCGTGCAAAATTTCAACTTTTCATTAAAACAAATACAAAACCAATTTTGGCTGAAAACTATTGGTTTTCTACTAGCCCTCATCAAAGCCCAGCATACTGAGTTCTCTGGAAAAATGTGGCTGCTTTGGTGCCTAAAAATGTGCTCCTGTAGTGATCCTGAAATGAATGCTGTGCAAAGCATTACAATAGCGGTCATTAAAAGCTACCCCTTCCAAGCAACCCTCTAAGGCCAAATCTGTGCTGCCAACTTTTGCTTAGCATCATTCTGCCAGGCAGGGTTGTGAAGTGGTATAAGGTCTGACTAACACAGCTGTGCTGACGAAAATTCGAGGATACATGGGCACAAGGAATGGTTCCAAGTCTCGCCTCCCCCACATCTGCCTCTGGAAGGGTGGCTTTGGCTGGACCTACGTGGGAGAGAGGTGGGGCCAGGAGGTGGGGCAGAAGCAACTGGCCAGGACACAGGGCCCACATGGCAGAAGGACGGGGGAACAGAAGGAGCTGGGAGGTGGGAGCAGCTGCCCTGCTGCTTGGGAGCGGGCCTGGTGCCAAAGTACCTCCTGGCCGGCTGCTGTGACTGTGTCTGGGGAGGAGGACGGCAGAACAGCCGGGCCATCCTGGGCGCTGGAGGGCTGCTACGTTCTTCCCCTACATAGCCAAGTGCCACTGGCAGTTCTGGAGCCAGCTCCTCAGCTGCACAGAGACATTGGAGGAGCCGGGATCATGTTCCTGAATATTGGTGGAGCATGGGCACCACAGAGCCCATATAACTCACCGCCTATACTAGTGCGGTGCTGTTATACCGGCAAAACCCGTGCTTTTGCTGATATAGCCTATTTCACTCAGGGATAGGGGAACAGCTGGAATAAGCATGCTGGGGGAAATGCACATTCACTGATATAAGCTGTATCTGCATTAGAAATGTTTTCCCAGTATGACGTATGGCCTAAGACTGGAAAGAATCCTCATCTTTCCCATTTAATAGACAGAGAAACTGAGGCACACGAGGGGGTCTGAAGACTGAATGATCTCTCGTAGCATGCTGTGCCAGAGACAGCAATAGAGTTGAGCTTTCCCAACTACCAAGTTTTTTTTGCTTTTCAACCACTAGACCATAAATCCTGTTCCACAACCCCCTCCCCCAATGCTCCTTTTATGCTGTTACTGATACAGGCCTACTGTAAGCAGAGAAAAGGCTGCAAGATTAAATGGAAATGCATGGTTGAAATGAAACCAAGGATGCCTTGTCAGTCCAGGGGCTCTGGAACATTTTTCCGTAGTGTAGCCTGCTGCCCTTCCCCTTTGTGATCATGTAACATCCCTCAGGCAGCCACAACAGTTGCCTAAATAGAAAAGGAACATACTTCTTTAGCCTGTAATTTTGCTGCTTAACAGCTGGGAAGAAATTGGATCATCCAGTCCCATGCTCACAGCTATCTCTCCATGGACGAGCTGGGCCACTGGTGATCTTTGGTAACCAGTGACATTGTGGATAAAGCCACCAGAAAATGCATGGCAGGGAATAACCCTGCACTAGCAGGAAGTGAAAAAACTAGTTTTTTCCAGCTGTAATATCTGTGATTCCGACCAGGAAAATAAGAATCTTTAAACAATCCCAAAGACCACTCCGGTCACATTCTCTATTGTTTCTTTGAGCAATGTTTCATTAAATATTTCATTGTGATCTAAGTGTCTAGGCACTGGTGAGTCATCCTGACTTTCATATCTGTCTGACCTTCCACTGAAGACTCTGGTTAACAGATCAGAGAGACATGCGTACACACAAAAAAGCTACAGAAAAAGCAGCAGTGCTACTGTCTGAAGAGCTGCTCGTTCTTTATTCTTACGTCAAGGTGTCTGCAAAACTGTTAAACCACAGTCCTGCCTATTTTACTGGCAGATGGGACTGACCTGAACCATTGAACCAGATCCTTTTTGCAACTGCTTAAAGTTGAAGATGTGTGTGTGAGTGACTGCACACATGGGGTATTATTAACTGAATATTTGCATCCATTTTCCATCTAGAAACAAAGAATATTTTTAGCCCAGCAAGACAATGGGATGTCAGATCACAAAACTGTGACATTTTTTCTGTCTTTAGGAAATCTATTTTCGATCACAGTTTTAAATCAGAATTATTTCCTTCTTTAGATCTTTATAAAATGGGCCTTGTGGTAACTGACACCTGGCTTCATAAGTGAAGGGATGCAAGAAATAGTCCCATGATTTTTCTTGTAAATATTCATCATGCTTATAGAACATATGTGGCAGAATATTATTTGTATGAAAGTAGCATGTTAGATTTTCTACAATAATGGAGCCAGCCCCTGATGTGCTAGGTGCTGTACAAACACACAACAAAAAGTCCATGCTCCAAAGAGTTTACAGTAAGCAGATGCATTTTCATCTGTTTGACAGAACTCTTGATGTTTCTCTGTGGTATTGAACATACTTAGATTTAATCTATGACTATGAAATTCAGCCCTGGGTATAGGAGTAACCCCAAAGTATGTATCATTTAAATGCCACTTATATCTACCCTTTGTCTATGTAAGTTCTTATCTGGGAACTGCATCCATACAGGTAAGATTGTTTCCTGCACAGAGCTGCCTCTAGGATCCGCTCCTTAGACTGCAAGCTCTTTGGGGCAAGGCCTGTCTCTGACAAGGTGCATTGACAAAGTCTAGCATAATGGTGTCCTGATGTCATTCAGAGCTTCTGACTGATTCTGTAATGCAAATAACTAATAGAAATAATTAGATAAGGCAGAAATGTTATAATTAGCTCATAGGCCTGTGGCCAAAAAATTCATTATTCTATATTTAGCAAATAGAGGCCCTTATCAGAGTTAGAATCTCATTGTGCGAGAGATGCATAAACTTTTAAGGCCAGAAGGGACCAGTATGATCATCTAGTCTGACCTCCACACAACCTCACCAACCCACTCCAGCAATAAGCCTCTAACCTATGACTGAGTTATTAAAGTCCTCAAATCATGATTTAAAGACTTTACAGTACAGAAAATCCACTAGCAAGTGAATCATACCCCATGCAGCGGAGGAAGGTGAAAAAACTCAAGAGCCTTTGCCAATCTGCCGCGGGGGATGATTCCTTCCTGAACCCAGATATGGTGATCACTAAATCTTGGATATGTGGGCAAGGCTCACAAGCCAGACACCCAAGAAAGAATTTTCTATAATAACTCAGAACACACCCCATCTATGTCCATTCTCAGGTTACTGGCATATCCTCCACCAATAGTCAAAAATCAGTCAGTTGCCAAACTAGGCCGTCCCATCATACCATCCTCTCCTTAAATTTATCAAGTTCAGTTTTGAAGCCAGCTAAGTTTTTTGCTTCCACAGCTCCCCTTGGAAGGCTATTCCAGAACTTTAAACCTCTGATGCTTAGAAACCTGTGTCTAACTGAAGTCTAAATTTTCTGATGGACAATTTATATCCATTCGTTCTTGTGTTCATACTGGTGCTGTACTCAAATAATTCCCCCCTCTGCCTGGTATTTATCCCTCTGATTTATTTATAGACAGTAATCGTATCTCCCCTCAAGCTTCCTTTGGTTAGGGCAGGGCTATAAGTAGGGCAGGGCCAAGGGGGCTTTGCCCCAGCCGTGCCAGAGCAGCTCAATAGAGCCACTCCATTAAAGGGCATGTTTTGTGGTGCTGGCTCCAAGCACCACTAATGGTAAGGGGCGTGTTCCAATTGGAACGCGCCCCAGGCCTCGGATCATCACGTTATGGCTCTGGGTTAGGGTAAACAAGCCAAGATCTTTTAATCTTCTCTCAGAAAGCAGGTTCTTCATTCTGAGAATCAACCTTGTAGGCCGTCTCTGCACCTGTTCCAGTTTGTATTAATCTTTCTTGAATACATGGGACCAGAACTTCACACAATATTCCAGATGTCGTCTCACCAGTGCCCTGTATAATGGTACTAACACCTCCCTGTCTCAACTGGGAATACTTCTTCTGATGCATCCTAGGACTGCATTAGCTTTTCTTTTCATGGCCACATCTCACTGGTGGCTCATAGTCATCCTGTGATCAACCAGTACACTCAGGTTCTTCTCCTCCTCTATCATTTCCCACTGTTAAAAGACAGTTGCTGACCTAGACACCTTGCAATCTTTGGGTCTGATACTATAATGGACAGCGAATGGGCAAACTGTGTTGTAGTCAAGTGTGGCCTTCTGAGGTTGGGTGAATGAAACCAATGAATGGAGGGATGAAAGGAAAAGGACCAGACAGTAGTCAAAAAAAGCATTTTTCTGCTGACGAGCTCCGTGCTCAGTTTAACACTTGTCTAGAGATCAACCAACATGACGATCTATTCTTATTAATTATTATTATGTTTTCCTTTCCCAGGAAAACTGAATCCTTGATGCAGAGGGGGAAGAATGCAACCAAAGCAGAACAGGCTGGGGACAACAGATTTTATAATGCTGCAAATCCAAGGGGCTTTCCTCTGTGTCTTGAATGATGTAGTGTCCTCAAGTGAAGTGCGTGAATGGGATAGCAAGGAAAATGTCAGAAAGGCTGCTTATGTGCAAGACATTGGGTATGAAAAAACAAGAGTGAGGACAGTGGTGCTGAAAGGCATTTTTGAGACCAAGTGTAACTGCCTGGCTGAGTGACCCAGCCACAGTTTTGTGCTATTTAAGGGGTGATGAAGGAGAAGGACGTGGCTTTTTATGTTACTCCTCATTCAGATGTGGTGCAGAAGAAGATGGTCTTGTGTCTTTTCACCCCCTGAACTTCTTCCTTTCTATACTAAATGCTTCTTCATGCCCTTATGGGTTTCTTTCTCCTGGAAGGTAGATTGGAGGATGTTGTGCTTCTGTCATTTGGGACTGGTGCAGGCTATGATATTGTAGATACTCCTTGTTTCTTCAGTAGCACAGCAGCAAGTAGCTGACTTTCTCACAAATCCATCCTTAGCTGCTTTTGATGTATATCCAGCAAGAGCCCAATCCCATTTTTATCTGCAATATTGTCATGTGATGCACAATGGGCTACGATCTGTGTAATTTTGCTGTTCACTTTTGCAACATAATTGTATTGTTTGATGGCAATTTATGCCATGCCAAGTTTCCTTTTGAACGGTTGACCATATTGTTATAGTGTCACGTGTCCTGCAGCATCATGTGTGTGCACAGATGTGATGCGTGTTACATGACTCAGATCTTCAGGACTACCTCTCTGAGACTGGTGCGTTACATAACACAGGCAATGCAAATTTAGCTGCCTAGCTCAGCTGGGACAAAAGAAGTCACACAGCAGCATAGAGAGAAGGGGGCTGAGGGGAAAATGAAAAGGAATGCAGACACTTTGAGAGCAAGAGAGAAGCTGCTGGCTTTGGCCAGGGAATACCATCTTAGAAACAACCGATAGATACTGAGCCTATTCAGATGGCCAGGAGAGCCCGAACTGGCTGACCAACACCAATAGTCAGTCCTGTGAGTAAGAATGGGGAGACTAGACAAAGAGTAACCTTGGAATAATGTTAGTAGAATAGCACGTGTTTTATATCTTTTATTTACTTGTGATAACTCCTGACTCCTTTATTAAACGATTGTCCATTGACTTGCTATAGACTCACTTAAAATCCTGTTGCAATCAATAAACTATTCTATGATTCTGTTTGTTTTATCTAAAGCTGTGTGGACTTTAGAGGCTATGACTCAGAGGCTGGGCCATTCCATTTCTATGTCAAATGGATGGGCAAAGGTTTATGAGTTTACTGTGATTGTGGGAAGGGCCTTCCAATCCCTGTAGGATGTGAGTTCCTGGTGGGGTGTCTGGGGGCTGGAGGTACTCATTTGGAGATCATCCCATACGTGGCAGAGAGTGCACACCCACTGCCTGGGACTGATTACGTATAGATGGCTGGTGTGGACTGACTCAGGAGTGAGTGGTCACCTAGCAAAGCAGGGTAAGTGGGGGTTCAGGAGTGGAGACTGAGGGTCACAGCGGCTCAGTGGATCAGAATCTGGGAGTTGCCTGGAACAGATATCCATGTAAATCACTTGTTGGAAGGGATCATATATTTGGCTCATGTGCTGTTCCCTAGAGATAGGATGCAAAGGGAGTGTGGGCAGTAGGAGAAAGCATTGTCAGCTTATCTGTTACCTTCAGTATGAGAGCTGCACAAGGCTCAGTGCCTCCAGTCTATCACTTCACTCCCATCTGTGAGCCTTCTCTCAGACAACCAGCTAAGCGTAGATCAGCCTGACCAGTCCAGGCCTCGCCCCACATTCTAATCAAAGAATTATTATTTGTCAGAAAATGCTAATTTGCCAAAACCGAAAGTTTTCTCAGGAAAGGATTGGTTTTGACAAAATTCCCATTTGGAAACTTTTTGAACAATAAAAAGTTTTGATACTGTCAAAATGGGAAGTTTTGACATTTTCCAGCTAAGAAATTTTTCATTTCAAAAGTATTTTTTTTCTTTCAAAGTTTAAGTCAATTTATAGCAAAACAAAAGGCCAAGACAGAAATGAAACATTTTGGTAGACCAGCTATATTTATTCTAACTGGATTTTCAGCTCTTGAGTTATTTAGTTAGTTAGTTTGACTTTTCATCCTACTTTGGGAAAGAAAAAAAATGTTCACATTCTCAAAAATTCTCATGGGAAGGGAAAAATTCTCCTCTTCCAGCTACAGTTCTTAATCCTTTCAAAGACTTGTCACTTCTGGAAACCCGTTCCTACAAACAGAAGAAGTAGCAATAATTTAAACAATTAACTATGGCAACACCTTGCTGTAAGTTTCCCGGAATGTCCTGTCTTGTTTGTCTTGCTTTTAGGTGCCTTCAGGCAAGGACTGTTTTAATGTGTGTATTGTAGAGCACTGAATGCTTTATCAGTGCTTACTAAAAATCCTAATCTCATGAAGATACCAGGAAGGACATGGGTTTTTGGTGATTTGTTTTTCCTGATCGTCAAGTAATTTGCATAAGACACTTCTGGCAGCTGACAAATCCTATGATTTAATATAGCTTGCATCCAGAGCAAGTAAACAGAGCTTGGTAAAATTGTTTTTAGTTGTGCTAAAATTCAAATTTCAAAATTTGTAAAAGGAATTGGCAATTTTGCCCCATAATTTTTGACCCAACTCTACCCCTGAGGTAAAAATTTCTTATAGCCTTCAGGCATAGCAGGAGCATTACAGATAACAAGAGCTGACAGAAATTGTTTTGTTACAATTTCAGATTCTAAAATTGGGGGGAATTTCCCCCAACTATTTTCCCTCTGGAGATGTAGACTTATATTTCCAAAAGTGCTTATGTGCCTATGTCACTTTGGAAGACAGGACTTTGTCTGCTAAGACAATTGGGTAGTTTTGAAAATGTGATCCATGGTAGAAATGTTTTGGATTTCAAAAAGCCAAAATTTGATAAAAGGAAAGAAAAACAAATATTTTTGACACATATGTTCCCTTTTAAAAAAAAATAGATCAGTTCCGCTAACAAACAAGGCCGCTGTTCATAAATGGCTATAAAAGGGGGCTATCGGAGTCAACTAAAGAGAACTGAGTATAGTGCAGTCTGGCAGTCCAGTATCTGTGGGAGGAACCTGCAGTGAAAGCAGAGGTCATATATAAAGGCAATGGAGTCATGACTGTTTACATCAGCTGAGGAATTTACCCTCTATATAGAAACAGGGAGGATGATAAAGGTCAGAGAGGAGACACTAATGAGGTTTGGAGGATGGAAACACTTATTTTTCCATTGCTCATAGAAACAGAAAGAGAGAAATGTAAGTGAAGTATATTTTCTCTGGTTTAGTAGTTCTTCCATGCACTTTAATCAGTGCCTATCACACTTGGCATTTCTCTGCTTCCTATTGATCTCTCACTTTAGTCTTCTTAAATCCGTGAGACAGACATGACTTGCTGTAATTTTAGATCCATTCACACTATTCCTTCATGCTTTTCAGGCTAAAGAGACAGCGTTGTCTAGTACTGAGGAATAGAAGACCTGGAGACAGAACTGCCGTATTCTATCCCCGATCTACCTCTGACTTGTTGATTGGTCGTGGGTGAACTAGTAAGTCTGAATGGTCGTGGGTGAACTAGTAAGTCTGAAGCTCAGTTATCTGTCGTAAACAAGAGATGGGCCCCAACTGAAATCCTGGATATGAACACTGCCAAACCTTGAGTAATGCATAATCCAGATCCATATGTTGAGGACCGAGTGTATTTGTATTTAAAATGAAGTGTATTTGGCTCACTACTGGAAGGATGACTCCTAATTAACCTTTGTAGGTTACTTCTTTTTTGGTGGGCTGGGGCAAGCTGTTGACCTGAGTAATGGATGACATGTAACTGCTCTGCCCCAGAGCAATTGTGAGAAGGATTTGTGACTTGAGGATGCACAATGTTCTATTGTTTCCCTCTTGTTTCCGGAGTTGGGGGGTAGGGGAGGGAAATAAATTACTGCAATCCTTGAAAGGATGCAGTTGACGATTCTCCCTTGCATTACGTCTGTGTGTGGGGAGCGGACGTAAGCCAAAGCTCTGCCCACTCCCTGTCCCTCTCCGCCCACTTGGTGACAATGGGAAATATCTGGGGAGCATGGACTGTGCTGTACAACAAATCTGAACCACGGAGATTGGTTGTCCACTCCGCCACTTATGTAGACTTTCACAGCCTCCTGATCTGGCCACCGACATTACATGGGTGGAAATGATGACACAAGGCCACAGAAAATCAGACACAGGATGTGACTAGGTCATGCAAGGAAGTGTGCGCGTGTTGGGCCTTGCTCCCACTTACACATAGCTGAGCAAGACATGAGCACAATCCAGCCTTTTGTTATTACACACTGGTCTCACACTGGCCCAGTATCTACATCTTTATTCATTATATTTCTATATAAACACAATGCGACAGCCCCCAGGTGTCATTTTGTTGGCTCATCATACTTTTTGAACATACCCAGAAGGAAGAGGAGAGTATGCCTGGAGTTTTGGCCTGTTCCCCAGAGATTCAGAGAAAAAAAATAAAATAAAATGCACTTCTTTTTTTTGGCTAGTGTTGTCATAGAAAAATGCACTGCTGCTTTTTTCCTGGCTGTAGAGGAATTCCTGTGTTATTATACAGCAGGCTGACGGAGTCACACTGTACCACTGAGAGCCAGAGTTGTGGTTAATTAATAGCCAGTTTAGGAAATTATGTTATCATTACCTCATCCTTTCTTAGCCTAGCAGGCTTTCTCCCCTTCATCCACCCCAACAACTTTTCCCACTCAGGGATATAATTATTTCAAATGACACCATGTCACACGTGCAAATCAAAGCCTCTTAAAGCACAACTCGACTTATTAGGTCTCCAGAGGTTTTTAATCCCATGTGAGATAATTCTTGGCACTGGCCCTGAAAACAAACAAACGGAAAAATGTGTTCCGACTTTGACGTCCGGTTCTATCCCTGTGTCTCCACCAGAAGTGGAGTCTGACACTGGGTTGACCTGGGCTTGCCCCACACCTGTTGATGATGAACACTCTGGGTATCCTCCTCCACAAGTCTCCATTGTGATAAAGCAAAGGGGAAAACAAACAGTGGAAAGGGCCTCTAGCTGTAAGCGACCAGGTCAGAACAACAAGCCATGACAACATGCATAATAAAAAGGGGAGATAAAATAAAACCACAACATAGAAGATGAGTTCCTGGCTGGCTGCTCAGAAACAGAGGCTTGTTATTAATGATTGCTTTTTTTTTCTGTCTTTCATCCTACTCTAGGTTTGGTTGGGCTGTGGCTGAATCATGGAAGACTTAGAGATTGAAAAGGTCTCTTAGATGTCGGGTTGGATTGTTCCACCAAAGTATTTGCCCGCTAGTTTAATTTTGAATGGGCATTCCCCCTCTTATATTGGGAAACTAATTCCATACCATGATAACAGATCTAGTGCTAAAGGAGCGTCTGGTTGCTGTGAAGCCCAGATATAGCTCTTGAGTATCTACATTATGAGTATCTCTTGTGTAACCTGGGGGCTATGGGACCCACCAAGTGGCCTGAACTGGGGACTTTCAGAGCTAAAAGACTAAGCTACTGCAGCAAAGATTAAGATCCAAAGTACTGTATTTGGGGCTGCTAGAGGGTCATGAGCTCAGAGGGGGGCCTGTAATGCACACTTGCCATTGGGTTACACTTACTGCACCAAAGAAGATCATTTCACTCTTACCTTGGTGTCCTTCTCCTCCTTACCACCTGCCTGTTTCATCCTTGGAGGGAGGAGCAGGGACCAGGGCCAATCTGTCTATGGGGACCCCCGTCCCCTGCACCGGGGGGGCTGGCCCAGTGGCTGGTCTCAGCTCTATCACCCTGCTCCTGGGCTGGCTGCTCTGCCATGAGTGTGGGGTGTCCTGGTCCAGTGGCTGGGCTCTGTGCTCCTGCCCTGCCCCTTGCCTTCAGTTTGCTGCCAAGAGCAGCAGGGCGGGGGGATCAGGCAGCGTGGTAGCGGTGGGGAGTGGTGCAGTTGCCCTGCACCCGCACCCCAAGGATGGGTCTGCCCAGCATGATGGGGCCCTGATCCCGGACTGAGACTTCTAGGCACCAAAGAACATATCATAACCATAAACCTGGTAAGTAACCTATCATTTAAATCACCTTCCATACCAGGTGACTGGAGGATAGCTAATGGGACACCAGGGTTTAAAAACATTCCAGAGGTGAGCTTGGCAATCACAGCCAGTAGAGTTCATGTTAGCACCAGGCAAATTGACAGAAACCAGAGCAAAGAATAGAATTATCAGGCACATAGATGAACGTGATTTGTTGAGGCACATCAGCACAACTTTTGTAAAGGGAAATCATGCTTCAACAATCTATTAGAATACTTTCAAGGGGGTGAACAAACATGAGCCAGTAGATATAATCTGCCTAAATTTTCAGAAAGCCTTTGACAAGGTGTGTCACCAAAGGTTATTAAGGAAGATAAGCAGTCATAGAATAAGAGAGAAGGTCCTCTCATGGACTGGTAACCAATGTTCCCTCTAATTATTCGTAGGCTGTGTGCACAAAAAATTTCTTTGTGTGCGTAAAAATATTTCTTTGTGAGCACCATTATTAGCACTATTGAAGTTTTCTGTGCGCACTTTATTTTGTTGTGTGCGCAGGTTTCGTGACCTGTGTGTGCACGCCCATGCGCACAGCTTAGAGGGAACAGTGCTGGTAACTGCTTAAAACACAGGAAGCAAAGACGCAGAACAAATGGTCAGTTTTCAGAATGGAAAGAGGTAAATACTGGTGTCCTCCAGGGGTCTGTACTGGAGCCAGCACTGTTTAACATATTCATAAATGATTTAGAGAAAAGGGTAAACAGTGAGGTTAAAATTGAAGATGATACAAAACTACTCAAGATAGTTGAAGTCCAAAGAGTTACAGAGAGGTCTCATAAAACTGGGTGAATCAGCAACAAGATGGCAGATGAAATTCAATGTTAATAAATGCAAAGTGATGTATATTGGAAAATATAATCTCAACCATTCAAAATAACATGATCTAAACTAGCTGGTACCACTCAGGGAAGAGATCTTGGAAACAATATGGACAGTCCTCTAAAGCACCCACTGGGCACGTCTACATTGCCCAGCATTTTCAAAAAAACTTTTTTGGGGATAAGTATTTCAAAATACTTATCTCGAAACAACTTTTTTTTCAAAAATGCTATTTCGGTACAACAGTCTGTTGTCCCAAAATATGGCGGCTCTTTTTATTTTGAAAAAGAAAGTCTACACCAGACTTTCTTTTTCAAAAAAAAGCAAGGCAATGGAAGTGATAGGGAGGCTATTTTGAAAAAAAAGCCTTTTCCATGTGTGAGGATGGTTTTTTTTGAAAAAGCTACCCTGAAAAAGGCAGTTTATTTTGAAAAAGCTGTCGGGTTTAGCTTTTTCGAAAAAACACTCCAATATCTCAAAATACCGGAGTGCTTTTTCGGGATTGCTAAACCTCATTATATTTTATCTCTGGTGTAGACTTTCTTTTTCAAAAAAAAAAAAAAAAGCCACGGTATTTCAGGATAACGAATGGTCCCCAGACCATTCTCCTGAAATAGCATTTTTGAAAAAAGTTATTTCGAGATAACTGTTTCAAAAATATTATGAAATAATTTTTTCGAAATTACTTTTTTTGAAAAATGCTCTGTAATGTATACAGAGCCACTCTGTGCAGTGGAAGTCAAAAAAGCAAACAATGTTAAAAACGATTAGGAAAGGGCAGATAAAAAGATAGAAAATATCTTAATGCTACAATATAAGTCCATGCTACACCCACGCTTTGAATATTGCACAATGTTATGGTTATTCATGTTTTAAAAAGATTTATTAGAACTGGAAAAGATACAGAGAAGGGTAACAGAAGTGATTAGGGGTGTGAAACAGCATCTGCATGAAGAAAGATTTAAAAGACTGGACCTTTTCAACTTGGAAGAGAAACAATGAAGAGGACATATGATGCAGGTCTACATAATTATGAATGCCATGGAGCAATTGGATAAGAAAGTGTTATTTACTTCGCATAACAGAAAAACCATCTGATGAAATTAATAGGCACAAGGTTTAAAACCAAGAAAAGGACTTATTCACACAATGCACAGCCTGCCTCTGAAACTTGTTACAGGGGATGTTGGGTAGGTCAAAACTATAAAAGCTTCCAAAAAAGAATTAGATAAGTACATGGAAAATTGATCCATTAAAGGCTATTAGCCAAGAAGTTGAGGGATAAAATCTGTTTCCTTTTGACAAAATTGAATGGTTTAGTTTCAATTCGGAACCTTTTAAAACACTTTTATTGTTATTTTAATAGAATGAAAGGAAACTTTGAATTGAATGCTTTTCAAATGAAAGCTGAAACATTTCATTTTGAAAATGTCAAATTGTAATGTTTTAATTCTCTCAGCATTTTAAAGGCGCTTATTTTTGACTGAAATAATTCAGTGAAACAGATACATTTGGCAAAAGTTTGAGATGGCAAATCTGCAGTTTTTCATCTCCCCAAAAGTTTCATCTGAAATCTTGCCCACATCTAGCCAGGGCACATCTATTGTTGCCTCTACTATATTCTTAGTATATAACCTTGGAAAATGAATTGTGTTTTAAAATTCTATCTGGCTATAAACAAGACTATTCCTCAGATGTAGCAGGGCAAGCCACAAATCCAATTACTTTAGCTACTCAACTCTGGGTGGGTGGCTATGGTTAACCATAGCCAACGGAGAAATTTTTCCATGTGTGTTGGTCTGTCTACCCTAAGATTTAATTCCCATTTAAAATCATATGTGTTGAAATGAGTTGGAACCTATTTTTTTAGGAAAACAAACAAGGAGTCCTGTGGTAGTTTTAAATAAGACTAACAAATTTATTTATTGCATGAGTTTTCATGGGAGAAAGTCCATTTTCTTAGGGTATGTCCACTTGGTAATCCAAGGTGAGACTGCAGCGCAGGGGTCACATTCACCTTAGCAGAGCTAAAAATAGTAGTCACTGTAAAACAAACAAGGAATCCTGTGGCACTTTTAAAGAGTAACAAATTAATTTATCACATGTGCTTTCACGGGAGAAAATCCCACTTCATCAGACATTTGAAGATGAAGAACTAAAGGTGAATGGGAGGAAAAGAAATGCAGGGATGTGTAAAATCATAGGATCAGGTCACACTGTTACAACGAATCAGTGAAGTTGTTTAGATTCAAACAGTGGAGGACAGAATATTAGAGGTAGGTGGTGAGAGAAAAGGAAAGCAAAATTACTTGTAAGGAGAAAAGAATCCGTATTTCCTACTGAAACTTAAATTGACGGTGTCAAATCTGAATTCCTTTGTATGCAGATTTGACACTGTTAAGTTAGGTTTAAATGGGAACTATTGATTCCTTTCTTACTAAAATAAGTAATGAGGCTTTCCTTTTCCCTTGCATCCTCCCTCTGATATGCTGTTCTCCACTGCCAGAATCTCAACCAGTGCGTCTCAACCTTTTTGGGTCATGACACACTTGGCAGCGTGTCATGACCAGGAGCGATGCTGCCCTGGCAAAAGACCCTGGGCTCTGGTCTGATTTGGTCCCTGGGCCTGATGCAGTCCCAGGACCCCAGGCAGGGCCCAGATTGGGCTCTTGCCACTGCCAGGTGGCAGCCTGGCACCGGATGCCCAGCCAGGGATGGGGCTGGGTACAGCAGCTGTCATGGTAGGTGGCCTGGCCCAGGATCCCCGGCTTGGGCCAGGATTGGATAAGGCTGCTGCTGCCGCGGGGCAAGCGGGGAACTGACACTGAGACCCAGGGCATGTGCCCCCTGTGCCCAATACCAGCGACTTCCACTGGTCATGACCCTACAAGACATACCAGCCCATTCCCTCACAGGCTGAATTCAGCCGTCTCCCCAGTTCTCCATGACACACCACTTTGTGGTGACACAGTAATTTGGCCCGACACAGTGGCTGAGAACCACTGATCTAAACAACTGCATTGATTTCCTGTAACAGTCAGACCTGATCCTATGATTTTAGACTTCCCTGCATTTATTTTCCTCCCGTTCATCTTTGGTTCTCTGTCTTCAAGCGTCTGATAAACTTGGATTTTCTTCCAAGAAAGCTCATGAGATAAATAAATTTCTTAGTCCTTAAAAGGGCCACTAGACTCCTCATTTGTTTTGCTGAACGAGGCTAACATGGCTACTCTTTTGGAACTAGTCTTAACGAGTATTACAGCCACTCAGGAAGTATAGGGAGCACTGCACACCAGATCTGATCTCAACAACAGCTTCTTTATTAACTGCCAAAATGGGCCCAGGGAGGGGGCAAAACTTTCCACTCCAGAATACATATTTATGGGCAATCCTAAAATAACTGCCCTGAACCCCCAATAAGTCATACTTCTCAAAGTTCAACAAAATTTCCTTGATAGGAAAATCAACAGCTCACTGTGGTATTTGAAACTGCAACGAGATGTATAGAGAGACTACCCAACCTCACACGCAAAAAGGAGCAAAGGATATTATTCCTCCCAGAGCCACACAACCTGCCCCACATTCTACCTACAGATCCAAGTGGACCAGGGGGTTTGTGTTGTCTCATGGAGAGACAGCAGACTGAAGTAGATGTTTTTGGCTTTGCCAGAACAGGTGGAAATTCCACAGATACCCCAATACTAAGAGATGGAGGGTGCCTTCAAAAAGTCCACTGAAGTACGTGATCCATAAGGAACAGATTCAGCCTCCCCTTACACTGAAATCAGGTGCATCACAGGAGCAGTAGGATCACTGATCAACCATTACTTCATGGCGATAGTGAGTCCTTTGAACCCGACCTAGTTTCCTCACCTTCTCTCTGAGAAAGAAGATGAGCTATGTATGTCATTTCACAGAACAAACAAGGAGTCCTGTGGCACTTAAAGACTAACAAATTTATTTATTGCATGAGCTTTTGTGGGAGAGAATCCCACTTTGTCAGATGCTGGAATCTCCCACAGCAATCTGATAGGAAAATGGGCCCACAGGTTTTATGATCATGCCAGGCAACCACGTGGGCATTCTCAACATTGCAAACCCAAGAGTGTATCCCAGGAGCCAAAAAGTGAGCACCCTGTTGATGGTCATGATTGTGGTTTGCATTGTCTGGGTATTGATTCACTTGTTTCTCCAGACAACATTTCAAGAAACTCCATTGGGTTCTTATCAGCCACCTCATCAGCAGTTTTGCAGTTGAATCCCCTATTGTGGCATGAGGGATTATTTTATAATTGCACAAGAACAGGAACAGCCTTTTCTGAGGTGACCGCTCATTAATCTTCCTGAGTCTATGCTGAAAGGACTGAACGGTGTCTCTACCATCCCATTGGTAGATGAGTGGTAGGGGGTAGATGCTATTTTTGATCCCACTAGCCCTCAAGAAGATCTGGAGTTCCTCACTGTTAGAAGTAGTGATACAGGAGACCATGACTTCAGGTAGTCCATATGTGCTAAAGAAGAAACAATGATCCTCAATATTTATAATGAGAAAGTTAGTCTGACCAAAATAATTTCCACCCGCTTTAGAATCTGAATGCACTGCAATGTGGAACAAGGAGTCTAGGAGGAACCAGCATAATCACTGCGTAGTCTGATCCAAGGCCTTTGTACACATATCTATGGTAATAGGTCTGCTGTGGGAGGCAATTTCCTTAACTGTTGGCATATGGCATAGCACAGAACTGCTTGCTTTCTCTCTCTTGCTGGGCTTAGCCATCAAATGTAACTTCTGGCCAAAGTTTTCAAATGGGTTGTCCCAGGGTGAGTTACATGGAGTTGCTCCATATTTATTTTCTTGTGTGGGCAGGTAGTGCTACTTGTAATCCCCAGAGAAGAACTTCATGTTGGAGGCTTAGTTCCCAATGCCAGTGAAAATAAGGATGTCTGTCCAAAGATCCCATCAACTCAAGCTATCCATGTGGTACAAAATAAGAGACCTTGGACAAATCAGGGCTTGAATTGTCCATTGAGCAATGTCATTATTTGTTACTGGAGTTTTTTCTAGGCTGGCATCACTTCTTGAGATACAGGAGTGTCTTCTGCTGCTCTACCCACTGGCAGTAAACTGAAACCATCTGCATTAGCAATTGCTTGTCCAGATTTAGAGATTGGCAGACTGTTAGCAATAATGTCCAGTGTTGCAGGTGTCCAGAAGCCAAAGGGGGAATAGGTTTGGACTCCCTCAGAAGTCATAAAAGTGACTTATGGTGGGTTATTAGAGTAAATTGTGGCCCACACAAATGTTGGTGGAACTTCCTGATGGCAAACACAAGAGGCAGGCTTTCCTTAGTTGAATACCCTTGTTCTGCCGATGATTAGGAGGGTGAGGCATAGCAGATTGGCCTGTCAGTCCCATCATTCAGTCAGCGAAAAAGTAGAGCACACATGCTTTAGGCTGAAGCATTGAAAGTAATTTACATGAGAGGCATGGTGTCAAAATGGAAGAGTTTGGCTGACTTCAGAAGCTCTTTCTTTTCTTAGATGTCCTGATCCTTACCCCAATGCCACATTGATCCATCACCCTTAGGGAGGGAAGGGGAAAGGCAGCTGCAAATCCCTAGTGTAAGTACACTGAAACTACTTTCAGCCATGCTTAAATAGACATAAATAAGCACAATAACTTACTGAATTATGTCAAACCAATGTAAGTCAGGCTTTAGTGTGTTCGTAATAAAAACTTCCTGTGGCCTATCAATCAAGTGATCCTGATGCAACTTTAATAATACAGACAAAATCTCAGATTCCCTTCCATAGCCCTTTGCAGGAACATGGAGGCTTCAGATGCTTTCAAACTAAGGCATAACAATGCAAACAGCAGGCATTTTTACAGAACTTTTTTGGTTTTGTTTTTAGTATTTTTACTGTTCCACACAGGAGTGTTTCTTTTGAGTGCTGTTATCTGTTTAAGGGTTCAGATATAAGCGATAGTTGCACTGTGGTATTAGCTCATTTCTCACTCAGACTGATAATGTCTGGGGCAGACTCTGGTGCTCTTACTCACCTTGAGCAGCACCTCATCCTTCATATATCGCCACTGCCATCGACAGGGCTATTTTTCTGAGTCAGGTGTACCTTGAGGTGAGCTGGGTATTAGAATCTGACCCCAGATGGTCATTACTATCTCGGGGTGTTACTAGTCTCATGATATGTATTGTTTATCTTATAGCCACAGCTACTGGAGTTGAGATATCACACAGGAATCCTGGCTTTTGTGTTAAATTAAAAGGTTTCTAACTCTTACAACTGGAGAGAAAAGCTTGGAAATGTGAACTCTAAGTACTCTAACCCCAGGCAGCAGAATAAAAAGAAGCTCAAATGTATTTTTTTTAAAGTCTCCTAATTTTTAGTCAATCTCATGATTTTTTAGTGCCTGATTCACTCTTGAAATGCTTGGGAATCCTATTTTTACTCACATACCAGGCCTGTTAAAGGTATATCTTCACGGCGATAAAAGATCCATGGTATGGCTGAGGTTAGGTTGGGTGTGCTGACTCAGCTTGGGAAGGACTTCAGAGCTGAGGGTCCAGGTCAGGCCTGAAGGTCTGCACTGCAAATTTTTAGCCCCATAGTCCAAGCTGCATAAGCCCACAACCTCTGACCTGGACTGTGAGACTTGGTGCCTTTTTTTCTTTTTCTATCACAATGTACGTGTACTCTAAGATACTTCTACTTGCCCCTTGATTTAGCCTAAGGGCTGAACTCATGTAACACTTATGCCTTGTCTAGTCACAGTTTGACACTAATTTTAAACCAAGTTAGTTAAATCATTGAACTCTCGCCCTCTCCCCCAATTCAAAATAAGAGTGTCCACTCTAATGTAACTCAATCAACTTCTGAATCAATAACTTAAGTCAGTATAGACCAGCCGTTAGGTCTTCAGTCCTCTTCAGGGTGACACTTCCTGCCAGTGCTCAGTGTGACAAAACTTGTTTTCCTTCTGCTATCAGTTAATGCTTCTGGTGTAGAGTTTTAAAAAAAGTGACACTAAACCAGCTAAAATATCTCAAGAGAGCTGTCAGTCAAGAGAGATATTTATTGAAGCTTCCCATTGACCCATATATGCTCTTATCTAGAAACCTTTATCTTCTAAGACAATGTTGACTAACAGCTTTTCCTTTACTTTTGTTTCTATCTCAAAAGAATAGCAAATAAGCTTAATTCTTCACAAAAACTTTAGCAAATGCCTTTTAAGCCCAACACAATGGTAGTTATTTTAAGAAGGATGGCTAAGAACTGCAACACTTTTCTATTTTTCTGTCTTCGTTTTTTATATTGGAGTACTTAATCACAGTTAATCTTTGTGCACAAGGAAGACACATTAGCTTTGTTTGCACAGGACTGATATAAAATCTTTCCAGTCCTCTGTTCCCTTATTCATTTTCCTGGTAAGCCTTACCATTTTAAATAACAGATAAAGGAAACACTGCTGATGCCAAGATAGGATCTATCCTTGCTCAAGTAAGTTCAGGGACTAGACTCTGCAAGCGAGGTTTTAGCAGGCAGGCCAAAGATGAGCCCTTGTAAATCCCACTGAAGAGTTTGGACCAAAGAGAAGGATCTAGCCTGTCTGGAGTCATTAAGAATAAGGTAGCTGGCATGCACTCACCACTTAAGACCTGCAGAGTAACTTTTACAAGGAGAAGAATAGGTCCATCTTTTCTTGCACAGCTTGTTTGGACACAGCTATTCTCCAGAGGTAGACTCATAGTTCACCTGCACTGCTGTTGTGGCAGATGCTTTTCTGATCACAGTTTGAGTTTCCTCTGCTCTGCATTTTTCCTGCAAGACTGTGGTAAAACACTTGACTGTTTCCTCTGTATTCTTGTTACTGGAAATATTCATTTAATCCCTTACAGGGAGTGTTTATTTTCATCAAATCAAACATTAGAAAATAGGGGAGACATGTTGTGGGTCTGTCCACTAGGGGAGGTACTGTTTTTACAGCAGTCCATGGTTTTGTTCATATTTCCATTCCAGTATGACAGCATCATCTCTTACCTGCTGGTACGATGCAGTGCTGTACAACATGGTTTATATTTTCAAAAGTGAGTAGTGATTTTGGGAATGTTCAGTGTTCAAGCATAAGAACGAGGTTCAAGACAGTGCAACATTCAGTCTTTATTCTGTCCTCCAGATGTGTTTTACTCTACTTTCAGGCAATCCCCTCAAAGGAGCATTTTCTAAGTTTCTGTACATAAGCATACTATCATGCTATAATTTCCTCTGTTGGGATGCTATCTATTGTAGAATCACTTTTGTCACATTTCAGATAGCAACATTAAAACGTGCTTACATATTTAACATTTAGTTTCATAATCTATATATACTTAATATCAGCTCCATTTTTTCTCTCTAACTCTTAACTTACTTGTGAATTGATATTTTTTCTTCTGGCTTTGGGAAAGTTGTTATTTGATACCTTCATATTATACAAATCTTGTGTATATCTTGCAGGTGGCTAGACGATGGAATGCGTGTGAGTTATTTTTGTGATGGCAACATACTGCCTAGGACTTGTTTCTTTTAGTGAGATAAGCCAAGTCGACATTGATGGTGGCAAATTTGCCATGTCAGTGTGATCTTTCCAGATCAACTGAGTGGGTCAGTGAAGACCAACTCAATCGATCGGGAAGTTGACCTTGTGAATCCACCCCTGTAAAAGATCCAAAGGGGTAGCCTAATATAAGACTAATATAAGAATGATGATGTATCTGTTCAACATATGCAGCTTTCTTCTTAATATATGGTTTCTCCTGAGGAAATAATTCGATCCCAACATGATCTCCAAGCTGTAGTTCTGAAATGTCTTCATCTGGTCATTCATATCAAGTTTTGTTTTTTGTCTGTATCTCTTCTTTTTTGTCTGCTGCTTTTTCTACCACTGCTGGTTGTAGAAATCCTGCTGATATAGACAACAAGGTGCGAGTGTGTCTTGGCATCAACTGTTACACTGACTTACTAGTAAGGCCTTTTGTTGGGAGTGCTTCCCCATTCAAGCGTGGCTGGAGACACATTAGATAATTTTTTCCCAACTTTCTTAAATAAAATCTTAGCAATTTTAATTGCCAGTTTGGTTTTGCTGTTTGACTTAATGTGGTCTGTTGGTGGTGTAATACTCCTGAATTCCCATTCCTCAGTAAATTGTAGAAACTCACTGCAAATAAACTATTTAGTTTGTGTGGTTTGCAGTGAAAAGATGCATTCCTCCTTTGCTCCCAAGTCTGTTGGGAATGCTGTGTATCTTCATTGTCTCTTTTTGTTACTTTGCTTGCATTTCCCCACAGATATCTTATCTGTTTACCAGGTCTTGGATATGTTTGACCAGTATACAGTGCCTCCAACTTTCTGGATACAAGCTTTCACTACAGAATGGCTCTGGTATATTGTTAAGGGAGTTTCTGTTCTCAGTGATTGGGATAGATGGATTCAGGTGCCTTTATTTATGATGATTTCTCATATGCTCATTTCATCTCAATGATTCCACTATTCTTGACAATATTTTGGGTGGGAAATGGTTTTCCTCTCCTGTGAACATTTTTGAGATTTAAAAAAAAAAAAATCCTATTCCTCACTAGATGACACAGAAACATTTAATTTTTTCCCACAATGAGTAAGAGAAGCTCATCCCAGACTAGCTAATAGTCAAGTGATTAGACTGTGGAAGGGCCAGGTTCAAGCCCCTGGTTTCCTGAATTTATGAGGGACTTGAACCTAGGTCGCTCACATCCTGGATGTATGCCCAGTCATTGGGCAGGTGACTTCCTCTCTCTCATTTCAACCAAAAATTTCATCTTGACCCTAAGAAACCTTCTTGATGAAAGCTTTAGAGAAACTGATATATTCCCATGTTCTCAGGTTTGATGAAAAATAATTTCATCTAAAAATTCCCAACCAACTCTACATGAGAGACAGGCATGACTTCTCCTGTGATGTCTGGCCATCCTGACAGAATAAGGAACGTGAGTACCTGAAAATCTTTTTTCTAGTTTGTCCTCAGATAGTTTCTAGCCCCCTGCCTTGAAACAGGAACATAACTGGCTTGGCTCGTGATTCTATCAGTCTGAAGATTTCATAGTCTTTGTCAATTGATGTATTTTCATGCTATAAGGGTGACCTGGATAGGACGCCAGCTATGTACATCTCAGTCCCTCTCTTGTAGTGTACATCTGTAGCATTGTTGTTTCAATAGCATGCACTGGAAGTGCTTGAGTGCTTCAAGCACAGCTCTTTAAAATGTTTTCTAGGGGCTTATGGGTACTTCCTACTTTAATGGTTTCTGATCTTTGAATGTACTGGCCAAATTTTTCATACATCACTATTATTGCGTGATATTCCTTTAATGTTGTTACATCCTTGTTCTGTTGGAGATAGTGACTTTGACACAAAAGATACCAGTTGTCCTTTTTTGTCGGAATCATACCTCAAACTCCATCTCACTGGCATTGTACTTTATGGTTTTCTCTTCTTGCATAGTGTAATATTTCAGGATGGGGTAGTTGGTCCCCAGTTCCTTGATATGAATGTTGGGTGCCTTGTTTCTATATAACCATATCCATGCTGCTGCTTTAACCAATAGTCACTCCAGGGATTCACCACATCTAACAGGCTTGGAAGAAAGGTCAGATGATTAACAAATTCTGATAGTCTGGACTGATTTAGTATCTTTAGAGGTGGGCATCTGCTGTATTGTTTTTGCCTTTTGGAGGTCAAGTCATAGCCATAGAGAAGTCAACAACTGCTCCATGAATAGCAATTTCATCTTGCTTTTATTTAATTGTAAATTTTCTCCCTTGAACCTTCACAGACGACTGATGAGGAGGTGGTGACTGTGATCTGCCCCAGCTTCCATCATGCTGACTCTACAGCCACACATCAGAATGTCATCAGTGGTGATGAGGATCCTTGCAAGTCCCCTTAGTACACCTTCCTGGTTATGTTGATAGTCTTTCATTGCAGGTTTGACCCCAAATGTTATCCTCAGGTCCATCTGTATCAGCCTGCTGTGTCCAGCATGTGGTAAAGTAGCTGCTTTCCTTATCCAGTAGCACCTGCCAATATCTGTCTTTGGCATTAAATACTAAGAATATTTTTGCTTTTGCCAAGTCAGATTACATTCTAGGTTTGTAGGTATTTGGCAGAGTTCCTTTTAGTATTTAGTTTAAAGAACTTGGGTCTATGCAAATATGCAGATTTCCTGATTTCTCAGTGACTGTCATGTTGTTTATCTGAATTGTGAAGTTTCCCAATGATACCTTCTTTTATCATTTGTTTTGCTGTCATTATTTTCTCTTTTAATGAGAGGGGTATTGTGCAAAAAAGACCCCAGTTGCAGTGGTGAGAGCTCAGTGCTTCTGAAAATCAGGACTGAAAACTTTCAACTTGGGAGCCAGAAAATAAAGCCCACAGAATTAGTGACCACCTCTGAAAAGTTAGGTTTAATTCTATTACTCTGTATTGAACAGGAACTCCATAGCAGAGGCAGAGCAGAAGCTAGTTCTTTAGGGAATCATTCAACTGTCTTAACCATGAGAGATGAGATTCTACTTTCTCTTTCAACCATCCCCTGCCTCATTTGCCAGATACACATTTTCCAACTTCTGCAACAAATGTAGCCAAAATCCTACAGAAAATAGCCTCCTTCACTACACTTCCCTGACCCAGAAAGCACTTTGATGATTAAGAGACACATGCTTGGGTGGAAAAATCCTACTTCCTTGGCTTCACACCAGTTAATACCACTTGTTTCACCAGCACTGGGAACTGACAAATCAAGAAGACTGTAAACATCTAAAAAGGCTCCCTCCATCCAGAGATTTGGGAGCTGTTCACAAGAACAGGTTAACATAAACATCCACATGGGATCTGATGAAGCTGGGCCTTCCAGACCAGTATGGCAGGACATTAGGCAAGAGAGACATTTGTATAGAGCGTTGTGTTAAATTCCTTCCGTGCTTCCTTTCTACTGTTAAAATGAAACATTACTATGATATCAGAAGGTTGGCTGGTCACCATTGCTCACAGACGCTCAAAAGAAAGAACTACAAGTACTGAACCCAACGGGATCTTCTGGGGAAGCGCAGCTGTTACATAGGGTGCAGTAGCCCATAACCTGGTCTAAGAGAATCACGTGATTCAGTAACGGTATGAGGCCTACGATGTGAGAGCTCCACTCAGAGCCCAGAGCTTGATTCACAGGTACATCTAATTCTGTGATCATAACGTAAGCTATAGAGGTATGAAGCACCTGCATCCACATTAGGGTTGCACTGTTAGATCTATATTAGCAAAAATTCACATCCCTCGCCAATATAGTTATACCAGAAGAAAATCTGTGCATAGACAAGGTCTTCATATAATTGGCTTACAGGGCCAGTAGTCCTACTACAGTCTTTCAGGCACCGACTACAGAATGTATTTTTTTATATGGATGTCTTGTTGGAAAATCTCCAGTAGGTGTGGGAGAAAATTAAGTTGATCGTCTCTTCCCTGCTCTTGGCAGGGGGACAAGAATATGCTGTGGTATTGAGTAACATGACCATCACCAAGCCTCTAATATTGTCTGTCTTACCTCCCCTCCAAAAATAAATAGGAAAAAATAAGAAAATGAAAGTACGTTTCCAGGATGTCATACACACAGCCAGGAAGAGGGAAGCCATTCGTCTCTATACATATTTACAGTCTACCCTGTTACAACCCACAGTTAGAGAAGATTTCCATTGTGATGCAGTGGCTGTAAAAAGGTTGTTATTGCAACCTTAACCAACCCTCTAGCCCAATTTCTAGCTCCAGGTCCAAATGATAGAGCAGTACATTTTACTTTGTTTCAATGGGGTCAATAAAAGAGTCTCTTTGGGGTTCCTCTGACAAGCCAAAGAATTTTGAGTTAGTCACCTGTGGTTATCATCTGACAGAGTTTGAATCCTGGTGTTGTAGCTAGGTTTTGGAAGTTATTCAAAAGGCTGCATGTAAATGAAAAGCTCTCAGGTCTGGGCAGGTTAGATAGTGGTGGCTAGTGGGGTTGGTTAATAAAGCAGTTCAGTTCAAAGTGAAAGTAAAGGGAGTGGAAGATCACAGCACAGATGTTAGCCCAGAAATGCCAGGGTATTTCAGTTGTCATTAAAACAAGCAGGTACATGAATTATTGGTAGAATAAGGTATCCTGTGATGTACAAATGTGAAGCCAATAGATGTGAAGAAAGGAACCCATCCAACTCTTTAGTAAGTTTTAATTCTTTGGCAATTTGTTTAACTTAGTTATTGGAAGCCAGATGTGTTTTATCAACCCTCCAGTATACTGGCAATGGTTCTGAGAGTTCATTGGCACTCAGGTCCCCAAGGAAAGAAGAAAATAGAGTTTTCCAGATTGTCTACAGTACTTTTTTTTAAGTGAATTTTGTGATTATCAAGGTAATGGATTAATTGTCCTTGTATAAGCCTGGCATAATGTGGATGGGTCATCCAGCTACTTGTCCACATAATGTCCTTCCCTGCCAACTTGCCAGCCCTGGGTGTCTAAGGATCAGAGGTCATGAGTTTCAGTAGTGACTTTGTACATTATTGAGATTCTAACTTTAAATGACTTAAAACAATGGTTGCCAACCATTTTGGCTTGAAGACAACAGATGATATTTTTGCAGCCCTAAAGGGCCACCAGCCTCCACCAGCAGCCTCCATCTCCTCACCCCCAAGCAGTTTGCCTCCTCACTCACTGATCTCCCATGTCCCTGGCTGCAGCAGGGAAACTGCACACATCCTGCAGCTCTGTGCACGCTATCTGGGTCCCAAGGCTGTAGCTGCAGCCAGAGGGACAGAAGATCAGAGCTCCCCACTCCTCCCTCTGGCTTCAAAGAGCCTAGCACCTATGGACCGAGGCAGAAGGTTTCACTGTCCTCCCCGCTACAGTCAGGGGGATGGGAGAGCTAATCTATATCTTTGGCTGCAGCAAGAAGCCTGCATAGGTCTTTTAATCCTGAGGAAACACACTCTGCCTGGGTCCTTAGGCAGTGACTCCATTCTGCAGTCAGCAAGAGGGAGCTGAGGGCCACTTTGAAAGCCCTGAAGGGCTACTTTTGGCCCCCCAAACACAGGTTGGGAACCACCACCTTAAATGAACCTGATTTTCGGAGGCTGGGTGGTCAGTAGAAGTGAGACACCCAAGTTCATTAGTCATTTTTGAGAGTGCTAACTAGAGGCTACCAGGCACCATCATAGTTCTGTGGTGCTGATAAACAGACCCCAGAAGTCAGGGAACCGATTAATAATTTTTTATTCTCCATTGAAGACTTGAGCTTGTGTTTTTCAAGTGGCAAGGTTGTCAGCTACATTTGGGGGGCAGTTCTGCTTTCAGATGGTCCAGAGAGGAGAATCTGGCCACATATTTTTAAAACATGTTGCTTATCTCCATTCAATTCAGAGTGGAGCTGTGTGCACATTGCAAAAGGTCTGATCAAAAGCAACTTTCTTGTGCTATTTAATTCAGCCCCCTTGTGCATATGACTATGTGTGTAGAAAGGATTACTGTGACATTGGCTGAATTAGGGGACCATTTATGATATTATTTCACATCAATATATCAAAATTACAATAATCCATCTGAGATAGGGTATGTGAGGTACTGATAAAGAGGTTATACTTTGCTAAACATGATTATATTGTTTATGTGCACATGTCATATTTGTATTGGAAGTTATAAATATGCTTGATATATTTGTTGTTTAACTTGTGCTGTGTTTCTGGGTCATGCTCCAGACTGGGGTGCAATAGCCAGCTTAATGGCCCATTAAAAAAACACTCAGGTACAATGGGCCCAGGGAGAGAACTGATGAGTCGCTAGGACTTGCTCATGGGACTCTGGACTCCATCTTATTCCTGAAAATTTGTATGAGCAGCGTGGAACAGTCCAAAGGCTATAAAAAGCAGCTGCAAAACTTCCACTTTGTCTTCAGTTGTCTTCAGTCTCCAGCCATCACCTACCCCTGGATTTAGTCATTTACAACTGTAGTTTTGAAACAAAGGACTGAGACCTGTCCAGGTACTTGATGTAATGAGAGGAATTATAAAAGCCTGAAACCTCCAAATTCTACCAGGGATTGGATGTTAATGGACTTTTAAATCATTTGTATGTATCTGATTGCAAACAGTTCTCTTATAGTTTGTTTCTTTCCTTTTCTAATAAGCCTTTAGTTTTAGTTACTAAAGAATTGGCTGGCAGCGTGGTTAGATCCAAGCTCTGTTAATCTGGT
The DNA here is from genome assembly GCA_007922195.1 of Podocnemis expansa. Taxonomy (NCBI): domain Eukaryota; kingdom Metazoa; phylum Chordata; order Testudines; family Podocnemididae; genus Podocnemis; species Podocnemis expansa. The sequence goes on from ML682033.1 coordinate 3,766,567, forward strand.
GATGTGGCTGATCCACTGAGGTCAGGAAAACCTTTTTGGTAAAGAGCATGGAGTTTTAAGTAACTTATCTCTTTACTAGCCCCAGTGGCTAATTGGGAGCGAGAGACTGAGATGAAGTAAAGGGGACTGTTTATATTTTGTTTTGGCTTCTTGGTAACTTGTGGGAGAATCAAAAGCATTGTTTGTAGTTAATAGGAAATCAGACTTCAGTGTCACCCAGTAATGCTGGGAGAATTCTCTTTTTTTTGCCACCTGCCCTGATCTTGACATTTTCAGGTGGCTACCCTAGGCATGGATGGGTCACAATGAAGTCCAAAAATCTTCTATGCATCTCCTCCCCATTTGTGGTAATCTTCCTGGCCCTCGGTCTCCCTACCTCACTTTATATAAAAAAGCTGAAAGCATGTGATTCCCAGCCTGTGTATATAGACTTGCATAGCTTATTAAGAGCTAACGTGCATATAAATAGCCATGTAGTTGTGGGGCACAGACACGAAGAACGTGGTGTACGTGGGCTTAGAACAAACCTGCCCGAAAGCCATGGCTACATACTTGATCATCTTGTGATGGCTGTGCTGCTATTTATCTTGCGCTAGCTCTTATGGGGCTAACGCGAGTGTATATACATAAGCCAGGGATCAACCCTCCTCCCCAGTCTGGCAGTATAGCTCAGTGCTTCTTTGGGACCCCAAAATATCACGATACTTGAAAATATCAAGCTGAAGCTCGAGCCCCATAACTAAGCCTCAGGCGTTCAATAGTTAGGTGACGGGGCTCAGATTACAGTCCCCCCACTGCTCAGGGCTGAAGACCCCCTCAGCTTTCCCATTTTCCCCCTACCCAGGATTGTGCGGTAATTGTTGTTGTCTGACGAGGATGATGATACAATGACATTTGAGCTGATGCATCTGATGAAGTGGGATTCTCTCCCACAAAAGCTCATTTGATAAAAAAATTTGTTAGTCTTTAAAAGTCCCACAGGACTCCTTGTTTTATTTGAGCACTAGCTTTTCATTCTTCATCTATGTATATATACGTAGCCATTTTCGCCAATGCATTTCATACGACTCACACCCCACTTTCTTGCTAACTTACTGTAAAGTCTTTTATGTATTGCTTGTATGAAAGCTCTGTGGTGATAACAGAGGCCTGGTAGGCCCTCCTCAGCTGGGAGCCTACAATTAGGAAAGTGAATGCAAGTTTAGGTGAATGAAAGAAAAGGTTCAAAAGGAAGACCAAAATTAAATTAATCGAACCCCAAAGGTTCACTAGTATTACTCAAAGACCGTGAAAAATCATGTTTATAAAACAAAGCAAGCATGGCACCAGAAAATAGTGAAACAAAATCTCTGGGTCAAAAAGTAGGCTTAACTGGTAAACTGAATAAAGAGAAAATGGGCTGCTTTCTACCCATTATTCCTTTTGGGTGTGCATACATTTTGAGGAGGGAGGGAGCAAAGGCAAATGAGAGCGCAACATTTATGGACTGTAGGAAGGGGATGTAGTGAACTTCAACATCATGGCTACCACTTCACCATCTCCTGGCACCTTGAGATATACCACAATGCCACTTTGCTGTCCAGATACTGAGAGATGGCCTGACAAGGCCAGAACAAGAGAGGGATCAAAATGGCATTGCAATGTTCATTTTCCGTGGCTGAATCCCAGACAACACCAGGGATGTGAGACTATGTCCCCTGGGGTGTCCTTTTCTTTCCCCATCTTATTTCTTCTCTTTCCTCTCCTTATCCTTTTGCCTTCTGTTGAATAAAAACCTGGCTTAGCTTGCCAAAGTGACATGTTTTACAACATTGCTGTAAATCTGAGACTAGAAATGAAGCTAAAAGCAGTGCTCTAAACAGCTCAATGTTGGTGCAAGTTTGCTGGGTCTCAAAATGACTAATAAAACAGGCCTGTGTTTTGCCAGCAGAAGGTGGCAAGTGAGAGCCAAAGCCAGAGACAGAAGTTGCATTTACTATCTGGGTTAGTTTTTTTCTTTTCCCTTTTGGGATTGCTTGCTTTGTGTCCTAGGAAACAAGGCAACCTTCAAAAATAACAGTAATAACAGCAGCTTTGGCCCATCTCAACTGACTTCTCTTCCTGTGCCCCTCCAAAATAGTCACCACCATCTTCACTACTGTGTACACTGCAGTCAAATAGGGGGCAACCTTCTATAAATGTTCTCCAACTAGAAGAAAAGGGAAGAAGGGAAGTTGTTAAAATAAAAGCCTTACTTAATAGTTTACATTTCAAAGGCTTTACTGGTTTTCCTTCATTCTGTACTTTTAAGAAGAAGTTTAAGATGATTTAGTAATATTTGTCTTGGTGCAAAGCAAGTTAAGATCTCTGTGTACTGAATTGCAGACAATGTTTATTACAGGACAGCAACAGAAAAATGTGAATGTCTTTAACTCTCTTGGCCTGCCTATCCCATCAAAATTAATGCAACAGATCATATGTAATTATGCACTACAAAATGACATTCACCTTTATTCAAACCTCTTGAGCATAGTATATTATAATACAGTCTTTAATTACATGGCCACACTATTTTGTTTTTTTCCCACAGGATATCTGCTTCATTCACTGTATAGGACAGGCTATGTGCTCCTGGAATGCATCTGTGGGACGTCTGGTTCATTGGTTGCAAAAGTTGTGTGTGCTCAAGGGGCTAGAGCATTGCAAGAGGACAAAGGAGGTTTTTTGGTTTTACTGCAGCTGACGTGCTTTGGAGAAGTGGATTCTATCCTTGCCTCGGCCACAGAGTGGATTCCTCTCCCAGCTGGTGGGAAAGTGTAATTGGCCTCATGTGGGGCTAATTACTGAACAGGGGAAGGAAACCAGAGTCCATAAACTGATTTAAGAGTGGCGTGCTCACATCATCTGTCATTGTGACACTTGGCCAGTGATGAGCTCCGAACCCCAAAGAGGACAAGAGGAAAAAAACATCTTGCAAGGAATCCTTTTGCCATGGTTTATTGCGGCCTTGAGTTTATGGTCTTATTCCCATAGCCCCCTGCAGTGAATAACTATAGTTCTGCGCACTCCAGCCATATCGAAATATGCCCCTGATACCCCCCACAATCAGGGAGCAGGGCAGCTGCCGATGCCAGCTCTATATAGGCAGGTCTTTTACATTGCAGGTCTGAGATCTCTGCAACCAGCCAGTCCTGCTGTTTCTTGGGCTTTCCTGGCCAGTCCACAGTTTTGCCATGTCTCATGGTTTTATTGTGAGTCTTGCAGCATTTAGCACCATACATAAGGCTTCAGCTCTTGGAGGCTGACAATTCCATGGCAATCTCATTTTCTTTGTATTCCTATAAGAAGTGCCTAACCCTTGTTGCTGTGAAGGAAAGTTTGGAATACAAACTTTGAAGGTCTGTCATCAAGAGGCAAACTGGAAGGCGACGCCATTTTTCGTTTCTAAAAGTCACCTGACTTTTGGGGTCCTGACATACACTTTCTTTAAACCTGAATTATGTTATCATTGTGGGGTTCAGCATCATAGCTATGGAACTCTAAAAGCTCCACGATAGATTTGTAAATTCTCAGGCAAGAAGTGAGGTCTGCGATGACCAAATCTGTAGAGCCCTGTGCTGATACAGATATGGCCATCTGCATTTGATCTGCATCTGCCAGAATAAACTTTTACCGGACCCCAAACCGCCCTCCCTCTTTTAGATTTACCTGTATCTGCATTCACCGGTCAAGCTAAGCTCCTGCCAACTAGCTATGTGTGGCCCCTAACAGCTGATGAGCTGTTGAGTCCTTCCAGCTGCCTAACAGTTGATCAGTCCCACCGTCCCACCTAACAGCTGATGAGCCTTGCAGGTTCACAGCTGATCAGCTGTCCCAGGACCATTGGCTGGCAGCTGCTCCAGCCCTTCCCCAGAATTCACACAGGGCTTGACTTCTGTGAGTCCATTAGAGATCTGCAGACATTTGCAGATATGAAACAGATGAGAATAGAGAACATAGAGAAAAAAATAAATAGACAAAATTTAATAGAGAAACAAATAGAGAAAATTAAGTAGAGAAAAAAAAGCATTTCCATTTAATTTGGTTCCCCCTAAAGCGTGGTGTCCTAGGTGACTGCCTAGTTCACCTGTATGGTTGGACTGGCACTGGTTGGAGGCCAGATCTTTCCATGCCCTCCCCTGGAACAAATGAAAGAAGCCTTGATTTTGTGGTCTTTTCCCCATAACCCCTATACCTCAGTAAATAGCTGCAGTTCAGTGCACTCCAGTCACAACCCTAATATGACCTTGCCATCTCCCCAGTCAAGGAGCAGGGCTGGTGCTGATGCCAGCTCTACACAGGCAGGTCTTTGGCACTGCAGGTATTGGCCCCACGTTAATGCCCCTTTGCTTTGCCAGAGCAGGGTAGAAGGAACCTCAGCCGATTTGACAATCAGGTCGTAGATATTGATGTGTTTCCATATCAGGCTTATTCCCCCAATGTGAGGATGATTGTTGAGAGCTGAAGTATGATTTCAAGTGACACCAGTAGGATGTGAACTAATTTTCCCTGTAGCAAGGGGGGGAAAAAACCCTAGCAAGGATCGGCTAAGAAAGGGTTAACCCAGTAGGTATCAAAAACCGCATAAGAAATGCACAGGTGCAGCAACAGTTTTTACTTGGTAAATATCACCTCCGTGGTCCGAGAAGCAACTAATGAAGCGAGGGGGAGGGCTCCTTCTGCATCTAGGAAGAGTGTGGTTAGGAACACTTGCAGAGTTAATAAAGGCTGTTGAAGCTCGAGCTTCCGTTGGTGGTTAACCCCGTGACATCGTCAAGCTCCTCCGAAAACAGCACCTGACTGACATTCTGTTTAATTGCCTGTGATATAAACATGTTTTATCACATTGGCGTGCTGTGGAGTATGCAGCTGAAATGCCCTGCTTAATCGAGCGGAGGGTAATTCATAACAAGCTGGGTTACGCACTGCAGAATAAGTTAGTACTCAAGTATGGATGGGGATCAGGGATGGCCCTGTCTAGTGAGTAACTGCCAGAGCGTGCTGCAAGGGAAGGCAAGCTGAGACGGTGGGAAAATGATTGCCTTTGCACGTTAAATCCAGATCGCTTTGATCTTTTTCCTAGAAAAAATTATTTCTTGCAAGTGGTGGGGCTCGGCTCAATGGTCTCAAGGCTGCATCAGGCCGGTGCCACTGGCCTGCTCGGCCTCCAAGCGGACCTGACAGATGCATCTCAGCTCTGCCAGCTGGGCCCTTCAGATCTGGCAACAGGCAGGTCTTCCAAAGAGCAGGGCTCTGAGAGGCTATGCAGGTCAATGCAAAAACACTGAGGTGCTGGAGTGACTCTGTATTAGTGGTCACTGCTTCTCAGTCCATGGAGCCCAAACACCCTTTGAGATGCTCAGGTAATAAGGGTGAAATTGTGAGTAGTCGTGACAGCCAAGTGAGACGTTCCCTCTTCCCCTTGCACCCCTCCTCCAAAGCTGCTTTGGGGAACACAGAAACTTCCTACTCTTGCTTTTCCCTGAAGACAAGGTCTGAAAAGGTTGGTTGGACAAAAAGGAGGGCCAACCAGATAGGGGATGGGGGCACGCTGCACGAGGGAAGTAATGTTTCCAGAACTTGCCCCGGATAAGGCAACTCTGTCTCCTTTCCACACTCTAATCTGCCATGGTAAATAACTCGGTTGTGGGGAAGATGCAATCCGTTGGCAGTGAAAGAGCTCCCTCCTTATGCCCCTAATCTCTCCAACCCTTTGACGGGACTCCGATTTGTATTTGACAGGTAGGGAAATTGAGGCAGGGGGCAGTGATGTGTTGTTAACCAAAGTTGTCTTGGTTCCTAGATTTACATAGTCTTGCCTCAGTTCAGGGGGCTGACCATGATGCTTCTGGAGGTCACTTCCAGGCCTATGTTTCTATGATTTCGTGGCCACCTTCACACTGCAACTCAGCTCCTCAGCTGGCCCCAGATTTCTGAATCCCAATACTGTACTCTCACCACTAGGCCTGCTTCCACTCACACGTTTCTTTAGTAGATACTCACACCTTCGTTCCAGCCCCTTATTTATCTGGGAAGAATCACACACACCCAGGGCTCTGTAAAAATAACACAATGGTACTGATTTGTTTCATCTCTTATTTACTCTGTGTAAGGCAGTCAGGGCCGGAAACAAGCACAGTCTGAGCACCGAGAGGTTAATAAATATAAGGGCTCCTATGCAGAGCGCTGGAGATCCTGCTCAGTTTGCCCAATGGCAGGGCTGCTCCTATGTGTTTTAAGAGGGAAGGACGAGGATGGCTTGGGTTTCAACTGCTCCCAGCCACTGGTGCCAGGTCAGGCCCTTGCTGTAGAATACCGTAATAGAAAACTTGAAGGGTGAGTCTCATATCCATTTCTCCCTAGACCATCACGGGGCTGCTATCCCCCTGCTGACACAGACCTCCTCTTCTTCCCTCCCCATGCACACTGATTTCTTTTGCACAGCTGGGCAGGCCTGACTTCTTCAGGCATTAATTGGTGAATGGCATAGGCCAGACTTTGGAAACTGTACGCCTTCGTGCCAACTTCCTGCTCTGTGGAGCACCTGCATTTTAATGGTGTAGAAGGAAAACAACACACCCCAGTAAACCTTGGTTAAAACTGGCTTCAGTTAGGAGACCTAACTGCAAGGAAAGTAAAATGAAACCAAATGGAATCTTTTCTTATTTCCGGTTTTGTTCCCATTTGGGGCCTGAACGACTGCGAGTCTTTCATTCCCGTTCCAGGAGGTGCTGGGCATCTCTCAGAATCAGCCCGAAGTCGCAGGCTACCTGAACTTTCAAAAGGGATAGCCGTGTTAGTTTAGTCCAGCAAAAAAAACCAAGTCATGGGGCACTTTAAAACTAACATATTTTTTTTTCACATGAGCTTTCATGGGAGATAATCCCACTTCGTCAGATGCTTTCAAGATTTCACCCATCTTCGAAGCATCTGACGAAGTGGGATTTTCTCCTACGAAAGTTCATGCGAAAAATAAATCTGTTAACCTTAAAGTGCCACATGACTCCTTGTTTTTATCGGAACTTTTCCAGCTGTTCCCCTCAGGGACTTATGGGAAGAGGATAATGCACTTTTCACGTATTTTAAGGCCAAAAGTCACCATTAGACCATCATCTGTCACCCCCCCACCCCATATAACACAGACCACCATAGAAGGTTTCCTCTTTACCCCTGCACTGGACCAAGTTCTGTTTTACTCCTTTCTCTTTAGATCCTCCCTCTAGATCAGGGGTCTCAAACACGTGGCCCGTGGGCCTCATGCAGCCCCTAAAGCTATTTCCTGCGGCCCACTGTCGTTACCGATATTTGCAATATTGTTTTATGAAAAGGTTTCAGTGGTGCAGCCCTCAAGCTAACGTACTAGTCCTCATGCAGCCCTTGTGGTGATTTGAGTTTGAGACTCCTGCTCTAGATCCTAACTATCCCCTTGCCACTGACAGCTCCCCAGCACCTCTGCAGTGTCTGGGGAACGGGACTATAGTACTGCGGTAGTGACTGATTCCTTGAGATTGAAGTCATCTACACGCAGGAGTCACTCAGCATCATTAAAGAGCAGCCTCCCTGACGTGCAAATATTCTCAGTTCAAGAAATTTGGGTGGTTCCTTTCCTGCACTGAACCAGCTGCGTTCAAGGCAGAGTTATTTTTATGTTGCAGCCTAACACAGTTTAGGGTCTTCTGGCAGATGGAGAACATCGCCAGATGTGATGCCAAAACTGCAGGTGTTAGACCACCGCACCACTCCGGAGGTAAGAGGGGATGTTGCGGAGCCTTCACACCTCCACTTGGTAATAAAAATGTTAATGGACCATGCCAGAAAGTCATTGCAACTGGTTAATTATAATTTTTTCTGTATGTAGTTTTCTGTATTCTTGGCAACACCAAAGCCCATTTGTGTCTCATTTCTGGTCTGAGAGAATTTCAAGGTTGGTGACAAAACTGTGGTTGTTCTGAACTGAGAGCATATTCAGTCTACAGTTTTCTGAAGAATAAAATTCAGTAATTAAAAGCATGGAGTTTCTGGAGCTAAATGACTGTAGAATGCGTACAACTTTAATAGCTAAAGAACATGACTATGTTTGCTTCACAGGGGTGGCTATTCGTCTACCTCTATTGACCATTCATATAAAAGGTAAAGAGCTTACTACAGCTACCAACTATGGGGATCATTCCTTTTGCTGAAGCAATAAAGGCGCATGCTTCTAAGACAGGGGACTGAGGTTCAAATCTCCCCATTGTGTCAAGCAGTAAAAAGTCATTATAACCAGGAGCCAGAATTCCCAGGTTTTTCTGTTGCAGAGCTTAACTCGTTGTTTGACCACAGACAAGTCACATGACCCTTTCTGTAGCGCCCCGCAGATCCACAGGTATCCGCATCTGCAGATCCCCTGCTGTGGATTCACTCCCGGATGCAGATTCTTTTTTTATCTGTCCAGGGTGGGATCCATCACTGCTGATCTGTGTCGGCAGCACACAGGGGAACTAGGAAGCGCTCCAGTCAATCCTAGCTCAGCTCTGATCATGGTCTGCCAGCCAATCAGAGTCTCAACCACAGCAGGCTGGGGCTTGCACAGTCACTGCTCACTGTCAGTCAGCCAGAATGCTGGTCTTTGATTGGCTCATTCCCCATGACTTCTCTGCCCACTTCTTCCTTTTCTTGTTTGCAGTTTGCATGCCATGCTGTCAATCAGAGGTTTCATTGGTGGCCAAGGAAATCAGATTGAGTGCACAGCGTGCAAACCGCAAACAAGAAAAGGAAAAAGTGGGTGGGACCCATGTGGAGAATGATCCAATCAATGGCTAAAATGTTGACTATGAGCCCAAGCTTGGTTGCAGATTGGATATAGATAAAACATGGCATGTGGATCGTGGGCCAGATAGATACTGTCACTGAGCAGATGAGGATCAGATGTGAATTCACATTTTTGTATGAGCACAGGGCTCTACTTGTCTGTGTCCTAAGTGTAGTAATACTTGCCTACTTCACTGTGGGATTGGGGTGCTTTTGGTGTTTATGAAGTTCTTTTCAGAAAAGATCTATTATATATTGTTACACCTCTATTGCCTCTTTTAATATCATGATTGTCACTATGGGCCAGGGACATGTAGCAACAGTGAAGGTACAGCACAGATCTAGGTGCCTCAGAAACAAAGACCCTAACCATGGGAGCTCAAGGAGACTCTCCTTTATCTGTTTACAGTATAGGGCAAATGAAACACAGATGAAAGAACTATTTCCAGCTAGTACCGAAGAGTAGCACATGTGAACTTTATAGTTCATTTAAGAATTAGTAGATCTAGAGAAATATCTCAACAAATTAATGCAAAAATGCCTTTTCTCTCTGACATCGTTATAAAAGAAACTCTTGCAGTTGGGAATGGTCTGTTAGTTCTACAGGTGGAGTATATCCATAGGTAAAATGCATGCAACATTTAAATGGCAACACTGGGTCATATGAAATCTTCACTTGAGAAGGAAGCAGGATGGCTTGCAGTGGGCCCATGTGCTTATCTATCCTTTTCCTTTAGTTTTCTGTATATGTGGTGAAACTGAAATGTAGCTTAATGTGTTGTGACCTGTAACTGTGGTTGTTAAAGAGCGAAACTGTGGGTTACGGCGTGTTTGATCTGGATAGGCACCCAGCCCTGATTTGCTTCTGCCCCATCCGAAACTGGTATAAGTTGTGGCTTCCACGCTTACTGTGGCCAGGGCGATGCAAAGATTAACAGTTGGTCTGCAGTTCTTGTGAGGTGCTTACATTCCTGGGTTTGATTTTCAGCAACAATGGGGTAACATCTTGAAGTCCCTTAGGTGGTTAAAGCCGTTACCATTGTTTGTTCCGCCACAGTTCTGACAGCTAACTGGTTTTCACTTCTTGGGGTGAGTTGCCTGGTTTATTTTAACAGACGTGTCAGATGTCAGTACTCAGATGTAGTGGCTTCTAAGAACTGGCATATGATCTGGCTGACCCACGGGAGACAAGTCAATTCAGACACCTACGGGAGGAAAAGTGGGCACAAATCAGTGCAGCAGTCTGACCTGCTGGCCTACTGGGTGATGGAAGGCAATTTCCCTTGCTCTGTGCCTCCGTTTCCCTATCTTTAAAACAGGGACAATGGCTTACCTTTTGGTTACTCCATTTTAAAGCTGGGTGCAAATCATTTGAGAGACTAAGAGGCCGTGTTAGTGCACTGACTGAAATTTCTAGCATGGCCAAGGCCTACAGTTTGCAGAAATGGCAGAGAAGTACAGCTGGCTAAATGCTATAGAGAGAGCTGGCCTTAGTGTTTATGTTTTTCATACATATATTTTTCATCTGCATGACTATCTTTTAAGAAAAAGAAAAACAATGGAAAAAGAACAAATAAAACTGAGGTCTTCATGTAAGTGTGTAATGCATGTACGAATAGACTGCACCAGACCTGAGCACAAAATGGCAGGAAAACTTGCACAGAAAACAGAACCCAAAGCAGTCACATAGCTCTACACCTCTCTCATAAGCTCAGGATGTAGCTTGAAGTCCATCCTTTGCAACAAAACATTCTCATTCCTTATTCGTCTCTTCTCCTCTTGTAGGTTTCACTTATGCCTCATAGAAATGGGATCTATACTCCGCTGTGGCTATTACTTCTCTGTTTTGAGGTTACTGTGGTTTGGGTTTCAGTGCATTCTGTGCAGTTTTTTTTTTCTTTTTGCCATTTCAGATATCCATTTAGTTTTGGTGTGTGTGTTTGATTTGTAAAATCTTCCGGCTGCAAATATTTGCTGGGGAGTGCAGATGTCTGGCTTTTGCCCATTCTTGCTAGAGGTATTTATTTTCCTTGGGGCACACTGAATGTCAGACTGGAGGCACGGCATGGCATTTTATAAACATAAACTGTGATCTGGATGTTGCCATGTGACTGTCTAATGGTGATGAGCACCCCTACGATGAGTTCCAAGTTGAACTGTATTTTCAGAGACAGCTTGAGTATATTATTATTTATGAATGATTCCTCCGGCACCCTTGATGTGTTCCAGGGACATAGCCATCCCTTGTTTTCTGGTCAGACCTCTGACTTTCCAGGGTGGGCCTGGCAAGTTCTGTTTCTGGTCAGGTGATTGGAAGCTTCCTGATGATGCTCCAGCCTCGCATCTGGAACATCAGGAAGAGGAGAGAGGGGGAAAGGCAGCCCAGCCTCTGCCACGCAAAAGCTGCAACAGCTGACCAGGACTGGAGTGGCACAGGTGGAGAGCAGCCCAGCTCTGCCTGTCTTCCTGCAGTGCCACTGCTCACATTTACAGCCATCAGCCACTGGCTGGTCTACAGTCATGGTAGCAAGCTCCAATGGCTGCCAGGCGCTGCAATGAGTGGGGGGTGGATGGGCCTGCTGGTCAAATGGGTGGGCCTATGCCCACCCATGCCCACCTGTATCTATGTACCTGATGTGTTCATGCTGTACAAAAATAGATGAAAGAAAGAGGCATTATTGTGCACTGCTTTGCATATTTCATAGTCATTTTATACCTGGGTAAAGTGGGTGTAAAATAGCTAAGATCTCTAGTCCAAAGACTTGTGTCATTTAAATTGGACCACGTGAAAGCACTGAAATTCTTCGCCACTCACTGGAAGTCAATGACATTTGGCCTATTACTATTAGTGTTTCATGTATTGGTCCCTGTTCAGTAGCATGTGCCTAACTGTAAAACATGACCAGTCTCAATGAACTCAGAGGGACTGCATATATGCTTAAAAATAGGCTGGTGCTGTTTAATTTGCTGAATTGGGGCTGTTATTTGTTACAGAATAATAACAACAATCGTAACAGTTGAATCCTATTTTTCATTCATAGCTCTCCAAAAGGTGGGTCAGAGTCCCGTAGCACTTTTAAAGACTAGCAAGTTTATTTATTGCATGAGCTTCTGTGGCATTTTCTCCCATGAAAGCTCGTGCAATAAATAAATTTGCTAATCTTTAAATGCCACAGGACTCCTTGTTTGTTAAGATGTAAGAACACACGCTTCCTTTATTAAGAGGTGCTAAAGACCTCTGCAACAAACTTTCAGTATTTGTAAGTTGCAAACTTTCCTATAACTCTCAGGTATTTATATGCAGACTTTACCCAAGAGTAAGTATGAGATACTAAGCTTTTAAAGTCATAGTGATTTATGATATTTCCAACATTTTTATATCAAAGGTACAAATTCCAAAACCGGGAAGAGAAAAAGGAACGTAGGGTGTTTTAGTATTACTCTCTCTCCCTTGAAAATACTTACATTATTCATTTAAATCATACCTTAATGAAGAAGAATCACCACCAACAGAATTGCTACTGGTAGCCTAAGTGAAGAAAAATTGCTACCGACAAAGAGGGAGGATATGATTTTCAATTAAAACAATTTTATTTTCAATAAGATCATTTATTAATATAATATAAAATACTTAACTCTCGCAGAGGACTTCTAGTCAGAGGACCTCAAAGCATATTACAAGGAGGGGACTATCATTTTTCCCACTTTACAGATGAGGAAACTGAGGCACAGAGCAGCCATGTGACTTTCCCAAAGCTCCCAGTAGGCTAGTGGCACAGGTAGGAAAAGAGATGGGTGAAATATTTCAGATAAACTCCCATCTCCCCAAAATGAAGGCACATTTGGGTTGATCAAAACATTTAACGTTTTCATGTTAAAATTACAGAATTGTTTCAGTAAAAACAGAACAAAACAAAACAACCTGGACAAATTAAAATGTTTTGTTTTGACATTTCTGAAACAAAATGTTGCAACTGATTAAAAAAAACCCATGAGGAGATGGGAGTTTGTCTGAAATATTTCACTGATCTCTTTTCTTACCTGTGCCACTAGCCTACTGGGAGCTTTGGGAAAGTCACATGAAAAGCTTTAATCACACTATCATAAAAAGGTATTCTATAAATTCAATTAAATGTGCAGTACCAGCAGTGCAAACAACAAGAATTCAAAAATTGTGAGACAGTCCCCAAGACTAAAAATCATGAGAGTTTGTAAAAGACAAGAAATCTTGTTTCACCTTTAATTTTCTTTTTGGCTTTTTAAGCTTTTAGGGTTCACCTTTTAAGCCTGTTTGCTGCTGAGATGGCTAGAGTTTTAGTCTTAAAAAAATAAGCATAGATTCTTATATAGTCACATGATTTCAGACCAAGGTCTTAAAAAACAAAAATAAATGTAGTGAGATTTGTAATAAATCACACTTCCCTATGTAATGCTGGCAAGTTTCTCTCAACTCTAGTGCTCATTAAACTCTTGATTTCAAAAATAAAAGGTCAAATTCTTCCGTCCTTGATTAAGTACAATTTCCATTGAAACACTTCTTTCACAACTCTGGGCCAAATTGTTCTCTATGTCACTCCTGTGCATTTCCCTGGGTTATGGATGGACCTAAGGATAGGCAGATGTTTATGTTTGTTGCCGAATCAGACTCACGTAGGCCAAATCCTCATCTCTGTTACATCACAGCAAGCCCATGGTTGAAGACCAGAGAACTCCATGGTGTGACTGAGAGGACACTATGAGCCCACATAGTTTAATGAAGACACCAAAAGAAGAGTTATTGTAGCAGGACTAACAGATTGCCTCTCGAATAAGCATTATAAATGTGGTTGGAAGAGGAAGGCGCTGTGCTTTAATTTCCCATTGCTACAATCTGAGTACAGAGCAGAACACCATCACCGGTGGAGTCGTTTCAATCTTGCTGGAAAGCCAATGGGAATTTCCACTCTGGAACATTTTTCATCTAACAGAGAGCAGCCTGGAAGCAACTGTATGAGTGGCAGTGTAGTGTAAAATGAACTGCAAACAACTCTTGCTTTTCTGTTTTCTATTTAGATTCTCAAGCCATGAGTTCCTTGCTATTATTAAGCACTGCTTAGTGGAGCCAGTCAGTCTTCCGCTGGGATGCTAGTAGCGCTACCTGTTGCCCGTTCAGGTGAAGGAACTCTCTTTTGATTTTATTTGCTGGTGTGCTAATTATCCTTTATTATGTCAGGGAGGGACAGTTCTCAAGAGACGTTAAGCATCTGCAGCTTCCATTCATGTCTGAGCCTCTATGGATTTCACATCCCTTTAATCAATTGGAGTTTATTCTGATGACTGTTATTTGTTAACCTCTCCAAGGTGCTTGTCATCATTGCATCTGGGAGCCATTCCTTTGATTTAGGACATCCAGCCTATTGAAAAAGAGGAAGAGGTTCTCGGCCTCCCATCTTCAGTAGTAAAGGTCCCCGTTGCAGCAAAGAAGTTAAATGTGTGATTAATTGGAAGCACGCACTTCATTCGTCCCTGTTAAGCAAAGCACATAAATACATACTAAACTCTAAGCAGTGACTTTAGTGAGAATTAAACATATGCTTAAGCGCTTTGTGGAAATAAGTGCTTTTTAAGAATCTTCTTAAGAGCTTTGCGGAAATAAGGTTTTAGTCATATATGATTGCAGGTGATGGCCAAACGATGGCTTGTGAATATGTGACTCTTTTATGCTTAAAGTGGCTGTTCTCAGATCTCCCTATACCTTCCCTCCCCTACACTTCCATTTTCAGCCTACAGACTGGAGCGGGGAGCTTGGAGCTTCTGTCTTGTGGCAGGATCTTGGGGCTAGAAGATATTGTCCAGTGCCTGTGTAGAGAGGGTGTGGTGGTGGGGGAGAGGGGTCAGTAAATTTTGCCACCCCTGTTATGATATTAATATTAAGTATACCTTGATGTCATTAGCATGGTATTGCCTGTCACATGACAGTCTTAAATTATCAACAAACATCAAAGAAATAAATGTCAAAACATACCAGTGAAGTAAGTGTTATTTGATAGTGATCTGAATGTGCTCACCAAACACTCATTTACATCAGCATAACTACAGAGTTACTCTAATAACTTCCTAAGTCAAAAAGGATGGCATCCAGCACAGGGGCATTCTGTATGAGACCTCATCTTGATGATAAAGATAAACATCACAGCACTAAAAATTAATGGTAACTTAAGTACAGGTGGTCATAAGTTGGTCATATTTATAATGTACAAAGAGAATAAAGTCCAGACCGGTGATAATCAGAAAAATGTTAATGATAACTGGAATTGTTTAAGAACACTCAAAACTGCTCAAAAAGCCATTGTACCACAGTCTAGGAAGTTGGGCATACTGGTTAAAAAAAATTGATTTAGAATGGAAGTGAAAGCAGTTATACAAATAAAAATAATAACCTCTAACTAATGGATAAAAGTAAAGTTGCTAGCAATTAATATAAATCAGAATCTAGGAATTGTAGAAAATTGATAAGGGAAGCAAAGAGAGATAAGAAAGCCTCTATGGCCAGCCGGTCTAAAGATAATAAGAAGTTTTTAATATATATTGGGGAAAAAAAAGAATCCTCATGATAGTATTGGCTCATTACTAAATAGAAATGGTAGAATTAGGAATAATAATGCAATAAAACCATTAATTGTTTAGTGAA
This sequence comes from Podocnemis expansa, assembly GCA_007922195.1. Lineage (NCBI taxonomy): Eukaryota > Metazoa > Chordata > Testudines > Podocnemididae > Podocnemis > Podocnemis expansa. Next base: position 3,782,045 of record ML682033.1, read on the forward strand.
TATTTTTGCTCATATTAAATGATAACACTTTCCAAGTATTCTAAAAGAACTGGCTGAGGAACTCACTGGCTCATTAATATTGATTTTTCAATGCACCATAGAATACTGGGGACATTCCAGAAGCCTGGATGAAAATTAATGTGAGAATATTTTAAAATGGTGAATGAGACAACCAAGTAATTATAGGGCTGTCAGTCTGCTTTGACCCCAAGCAAGGTAATAGAGATGTTGATATAAGAATCAATCAAAAAAGAATTAAATGAGTATAATATAATTAACACAAATTAACATGTGTTTATGGATAATAGAGCTTCTCAGATTAACTTGATATCTTTTTTAGATAAGATTACAAGTTTGTTTGATAAAGATAATAGTGTTGATGTCATATATTTAGATTTTTGAAAGTATTTGACTTGGTTCACATGACATTTTGATTAGAAAAACTAGACAGATATAAAATTAACAAGGCACACATTAAATGGGTTAAAATGGAATAACTTATAGGCCTCAAAATGCAATTGTAAATGGGAAAATATCACCAGACAGATGTGTGATTAGGGGATGCTCATTGGGATTGGTCCTTGGCTCTATGCATCTTAATATTTTTCTTAATAACCTGGAAGAAGCATAAAATAATCATTGATCAAATTTGCAGATAATACCAAAATTAGGAAAATTATAAATAATGAAAAGACAGGTCACTGATATAGGATGATCTTAATGACATGGTAAACTAGGGGTGGCTTATTGTAAATATATACATGTAAGAACAAAGAATGTAGGCCGTTGTGGGGGGACTATCCTGGGAAGCAGTGGCTCTGAGAAGGAGTGAGGTGTCATGATGGAAAATCAGTTGAATACGAGCTCCCAATGCGATGCTGAGGCCAAAAAGGGTAGCGTGACCACTGAGTGCATAAACAAAGGAATCTCTAGTAGAAATAGAGAGGTTATTTTACTTCTGTCCTTGGCACTGGTATGACCACACCTGGAATGCTGTCTTCATCTCTGATGTCTGCATTTCCAGAAGGATGTTGTAAAACTGGACCAGGTCCAGAGAAGAAGCATGAGAAAGAGTAGAAGGTTAAAAAAATTTTTTTTATGGTGACAGATTCAACTTTATTGATTAAAAACAAAGTCAAGGGGTGATTACAGCCTGTAAGTACCCATGTTTGGAATAAATACCTAACAATGGATTCTACAGTCCAGGAAAGAAAGACAGACAGTGACCCAATGGCTGGAACTTGAAGCTACACTAATGCAGACTGAACATTAAGTATACATTTTTAACAGAGAGATTAATTTTCTATTTGAAGAATTCACTCAGAGTGATGGCAGTTCTCCTTCAGTGACAATTTTAAAATCAGGACTGGATGTTTTCATGAAAGATCTGGTCTTTGAATTACTTTTGAGAAGTTCTCTGGCTTGTGCCATAGAGGAGAGTGGACTAGATGACCACAACAGACCCTTCTGGCCTTCAGATCTGTGAAGTTCCTCCAGATTTAGGACCCCATTCCACAGATGCCTCCAATGAGTCCAGGGGAGTGGAGGGCTCAGAACTGAATGGAAGTTGCTTAGCACCATGCAGCAAAGGTCCTTTGATGCTGTGTAGTAGATGCAGAGCAAAGTGCTACCAGTGCATCAGCATGTGTTCCCACGCTGCTCCGAACACACCGATCACTCATTGTGGGTATGTTTTAAACTGCCTGAAAACTGAATATAGCCGTAACTCAAATAACACCCCAACCAATATCAGCACAAGCTTCTCCTTGAGCTATGCTGTTTCTAGCTCTTTTCCCTGAAGGATCCAACCACCGTACTTAGTCCCATCTGCTTAAGAAAGATATACGAGTCCCTTTATAGTCCTGAGGCCTAATTCTTTCCTCCCCCTGCCATCCAGTTATTTGTGTCTTGCTGAAAGGGGAATTGGATCCCTGGACTGTAGCTGGTAGGACTTGGATGGTCTGGCTGCCTGGTGAATTGGAGAAACTCTCTCTGGCATCCAACACACCATTAATCAATCAATCAATGTTTTTATTTCATAACCACACTTATTTTTACAGATGAATAATCCTTAAAGGTTCATACGGTGGTTCCAAAGGGGCATCTGTATTAGTCTAGGTCAGTAAAACAAAGAGTCCTGTGGCACTTAAAGACTAACAAATTTATTTAGCAGTGGTGTGATTTGCCCTAGGCACCCAAGAAGTCTGTAGCAGAGCCAGGAACGAAATCTAGCTATAATGACTCCCAGGCACCTGTTTCATCCAGTAGACAATATTCTTTCAGTGTACACTGTGTACTTCCATTGACTCTGTAGAAATATAATATGAGCCACAGCTGTTCACACTGCACCTTTAAATGTGCCCAGTGTAACCAAGGGAACTTTCTGACACTGTGTGACACTAAAAATTAGCATCTAGTGAATAAAGATATGAAGCTGTCTTCAGCAGTTTTTAACCTCAGAAAATGTTCTGTTTTTTAAAACAAACAGGACTGTGTCTACACTAGAGGGCCCAAATAGGTTGACTTAATAAGGTTTACTTAAAGTCAACCTATTTAAGTCAACTTAGAGGGGCCCCATTTGTTTAAGTCAACTTTATAAAGCCAACTTAAGCCAGGGGACTCATTTAAAGTCAACTTAATAAAGTCAACTTTAAATGGGTCCCCTGGCTTAAATCAACTTTATAAAGTTGACTTACATGGCACTCCTGCCTTAAGTCGACTTTAATAGGCACATTGTGTCAAAAAACAACAAGGAGTTGTGTGGCACTTTAAGACTAACAGATTTATTTTTTGCATCAGCTTTCGTGGGAGAATGCAAAAAATAAATCTGTTAGTCTTAAAGTGCCACACAACTCCTTGTTGTTTTTTCACTGGACTAGACTAACATAGCTATCCCTTTTAACATTGTATTAAGTTGACTTAATAAAGTTGACTTAACCCTTAAAGTCAACTTTAAGGGTGAGAGTTATTAAGTGAACAAGCAAGTGCTTAAATCAACTTAATGAACTCCAAATGTGGCCTTGTACTTGCTTAAATCGACTTAAGCCTGCTTAAGTCGGCTTAAGTCTCCAGTGTAAACATACCCAAGAGTCCTGCGGCACTTTTACAGACTAACAAATTTATTTATTGCTTGAGCTTTCATGGGCATAATCCCACTTCCTCAGATGCATGAAATGGAAACTGCAGTATTTTGGTATATGTACATACAGGAGGGTGAGTCACAAAGCCAATTTCCACAGTTCCAGAGTGGTAGTTTGTTAGTCTATTTCAGCAAACCAAACAAGTTGTTTTAATTCAAACAGCAGGGATGTGGCCTTTAACAACCATAGACGAGAAGTCAAAATGTTAATGGATCTCATATTCTGCACTCAGGTAAAACTTCCCTCCAAGGCAATGGGAGTTTTGCATGAATATGCAAGTCCTGTGCACTTACTTACTTCCCCCATCTTCAAACCCCATGGCCAAGTGGGATTTTCTCCCATGAAAGCTCACACAATAAATAAATTTGTTGGTCTTTAAAAGTGCCCCAGGATTCCTTGTTTGCTTTACTGAACAAGACTAACACGGCTGCCCCTTTGGAACTTTTAATTATTGTTAGTACCATAGACGCACAGCTATTGACCATGTTTTGTTTCATGCATTGTGAAAGGATTTGTTAGCACTATTCTGATAACAGAATCTGTGTTATTCTGTAACTAACAATGATGATAAAAGGCAGGGTGTGATTTTTTGGATCTCGAGATGCTCTCTTGAATTAATCTACATGTTACCAAAATAACTCTAGAATATTGAATACATTTAAAATGAGCAGCACGCTACATAAGGAATTAATTTGATGATCATTATTTTATTATGGTGAAGATCTTTAGCAAAAGCAACATTTTCCAGACAAATTAGATAGGACGTTCAGGGGGCAATCCATTGCTCATATAAGCAGATGCTACGACATGGATTTTGATTTGGCTCCACGTTCTTATATTCTGAATACCCTCCTTGAGGCTGATTTCAAGATCATCTCATATAAAAAGACATTACTTGCCTTTTAATTTCCCGTATAAGTGGTATGTATCAACATGGCATTTCCAACCATCAAATGGGACATGTGCTGCACAAAAAAGAATGAACAGGGTGTACTATATAGACGTGATCTTACAAAGCACTGAGCACCAGCTCCTCAGAGGTGTTTAAGAATTAGGTGCCTAGATTTCTTTGATACTTTGGTACTTCTGTGAAATGTTGAAATCTCTGAACTGCCACTAATTCAGTGGGAAGTGAGGGTGCTCTGGGCTTGAGCTGATCCAAAAAAAAAAAAAGACTTTTTTCCCCAAAATAATTCATAACATGTTATCCATTTGGTGAGTTGAAACAAAGCAATCTCTTTCTCTTTCAAACCATGAAAATTATCTCTTTCTCATTTCAAACCATGGGAAATGGTGAGTAATACTATCACTGGTGAAAACACTTTGAATAAAATGTGTTCCTTTGATTTCAGCAACATATTTGGTGGAAACATTGCCATCTGGGGTTGACCCTCCTTCAAGAAGAGGGCTGGACTAGATGACCTCCTGTGGTTCCTTCCAGCCTTAACGTTCTAAGATTCTATGATTTGGAAAATTTCATCCTTTTCCTTTCAGCTCTTGGCAGAGGAGGCCCTGTTATAGCTTTGCAAGAAGAATGTATATAAGGGCTGTGGAGGGAAGAATAGAAGCAGAAGTCCTGAGGAGAGATGGCACAGAAGAAGAAAAAGGAGACTGTTGCTTGGTTGTGTGAACATTGCAGATTCAGGTCAGCTGGGCTTGGAATTGTGTGTTGTCTGCAGAGCTAATGTAGCCAAGTCACTTATGCAATATTAATATTAATTAGTGCTTTGCACTTTTATGCTGTCTTTCATCCACAGATTTCAAAGACTTTAGAAATGTTAATTAATTAAGGCGCACAAAATGTAGTAGATACTAATAACCCATGCAGAGGTCAGAATCACCAGCTTAATAGGTCTAATGCTATGGTAAAAGTTAACTTCGTTTTGAGCAACATCTCCGATTAATAAGCAAGGACAGGCTTCCCTTCAGTATCAGGCGTGTCTCTCTTTTTTTTTCTTTTTGGGTGAAAAACCTGACCATGATCTTGCAGCCTTTAGTCAAGTAAAATTCCCCTTGATGCTAGTGGGAGTCCTGGAGGCAGAGCTCAAATGTACTCTTTCAGGCCCAATACAAACTTGTAATACAGACCCCGTAGTAATGGGGGTTGTAGTCTAAGCCGTGCCCACCAGGGTCTGCTGGCCCTGGGAAAGTGCACCCTTTTCCTCCCCGATAGGGGGGCTCTACTGGGAGATCTCAGCCAAATGAGGTCAATGCAAGTTAAATCCAATATCTGCTCTCTCCGTGATCCTCTGATAATACTGCGGGCCTGCAGAACAGTGTCACAAATTAACGGGCTTCTTGGGAGAGATCTCCCACTGTTTGGTGAAACAGCTTTTCTGTTTAAGAGATACATCATTCCAGTCAGATTAAAATTCAGAGGACAACTCCGTCCCCCCAAAAAGTCGTTTAGTGCCTTCTTAACTGATGACCTCAGTGCAGCCTACAGTTATTGTGTAGTTCTCAAAGCACACGGTCATAAAAATCGTTATCCTCATTTTGGAGCTAGCCAAGGGAAGGCACAAAGCTCTGATTCTCAGTTCCTCCCTTTGAGGAAGAGAAGGCTTTAGGTCAACTGTGTGCTTCCTGGATTCTGGGCCCTTGCTGTAAGTTTGAGCAGCCTCATGGCTGCTCTACATTATAGTCTAGCTCCCCCCTGGCTCCCTGGGAGCCCTGATGCATAGACAACAGCTCTTGCATCAGGCGTCTCAAACTCAAATCACCACGAGGGCTGCATGGGGACTAGTAGAGGGTTGCATGAGGACTAGTACATGAGCCTGAGGGCCACACCACGGAAACCTTTTCATATAACTATATTGTAAATATTGGTAACAACGGTGTCATTGAGGGCCACAGGAAACACCCTTAGGGGCTACATGTGGCCCACGGGCTGTGTGTTTGAGACCCCTATCTTACATAGTATGTACTGCCTTGAAATGCTCTTTCCTTAACCCTGGCCTGCTTGGTCTTCTTTCCTTGGCATACCAGCCATGCTTCAAGCAAGACTAAAGTTAGGGCTCTTCTGGTATATCTATATCAGCTAGGATGGCCCCTTGCCCAGAGGTGGTTCTTAGGAGGCTATTTTTGTTGAAGATCACTTTACAGTGCCGGGTAACTAAGAACTGTGCTGAATAAGTGATTGGTGCAAGATTTGCTCATGCAGTTACTCTTGGCAACTGTTCATGTGAATAAGGGTTCCAGGAACATTGCTGTGACTGCAATATGCTGCTTAGGGGAAATTTGTGGGGCTGTCTACATAGAGAAATATGTTTTCAAAATGACAACATGACATTTCCACCACAGTAAAACACATTTTGTTTTGTCTGATGGGAACTACCTCTGTTATAACCATGTTGTTTAGAAGCATTTTCCACTAGCATGGTGTTTACAGGCTAGAGAATTGGCCTGGGAGTCAGCAACCTACCTTCTATTTCCAGCGCTACCACTGGATTTCTGGGTGACCTTGGGAAAGTCCCATCCTGTCTCTGTGCCTCAGTTTCCCCCGCTGTGAAATGCAGATAATGATACTACTGACCTCCTTTGTAAAGTGCTTTGAGCTCTATGGATAAAAAACACTGTAGGAGTCATCTTCACATCTTCAATCAAATGCAGGGGCATGAAGAACAGAATACATGTATGCACTATGGCAGTTTATATTTTCTAAATTGTGTACAGACATTGATTATAATTAATATGGAGAGATTATTATAACAATTAATTGTAGTCCATTCTCCAAGTGGGTATCAGTCATCTTAAGAGTGCATTGTACAGCATTAAAAATATTTTCTTCCTCAAATCTAACTTTAATAATAAATTACTGCATATTCTAGTCTTGGAACATGTAGCTTCACTTTAACCACAAGTCAAGAGTTGTTTATGGGAGTAACTTCATTCACTTCTGGCCAGGTGTGAAAAAACAAATTCAGATAAATCACATATGCAGTACAGGAAGCACTTTATTCCCTTTCATGTTTCATGTGTTACCCTAAGGACCTACTCCTTCTGTGGAGAGCTTCCATTGAAATCCATGGCAGTCTTAATGTGGGATTGGCAAATAATACATTAGCTTTTTGGCTAATGAATGTACTATGTTTGCCACAAGGGGCAGGTTCTGGAACGTTTTGCATTTTCCAAACACAGGCAAGCCTCCATGAGGAAACCCTTAAAGGCAACTGGCAAAAAAGACTGGGGTTGTGACTGTTTTTGATCCTTTATGATTATGAAACGTGTCAGAGAATTTTGACTATTTTAAATATTTTTCTCCCCTTTTGAAACTTAGGAATGCCAGGAATGTCAATTCTGTTCTTTCCTAGTCGTACTGAACCTCTCAGATGATGTGATGTGATGTGATGTGTGTGTTTTTGTGCATGTGTGTGATATTTAACTAAGGCTTCTCTTCTCCATAATGTGTGCTAGCTATCAGAGCCATAAGTTTTAATATTATTTTGGGTGAAAAAAGATTTCTAAACACTCTGGCTAAAAATATTTTTCTTTCTCAATGGCTGGAGTTTTGTTTTCTTGACCTACATTTTTAAAAATGGTAAGTGATTATGAGAGTCTCATTTTTTCAATGGCTACCAATAGACACCTTAAAAGGCCTTGAATTTCAAAGCAACCTGATAGCTATCCATGACGGTGTAACATGCCTTGCGGATACAGCAGAAGCAGGAAATGTGGTGTATCTAGACTTTAATGAGCCTTTTGATAAGGTCTCTCATCATCTTCTCATTAGCAAACTAGGATGGTATAGCTGGGATGGAGCACTCTAAGATAGGTGCAAAACTGTTAGGATAACTGCTCCCAGAGAGTAGCTACCAATGGTTCGCCATCATGCTGGAAGGACATAATGAGCAGGATACCGCAGGGATTGATTCTGGGCCCATTTTTTTTTCAATATTTTCATTCATGATTTAGGTGATGGCATAGAGAGCACACTTATAAAGTTTGCTAATGATACCAAGCTAGGAGGGGTTGCAGATACTTCGGAGGATAGGATCACAATTCAAAATGATTTGGATAAACTGGTGTAATGGTCTGATGTAAACAGAATGAAATTCAATAAAGACAAGTGCTCTTAGGAAAGAACAATCCATTGCACACATATAAAATGGGCAATGACTGCCTAGGAAGGAGTACTGAGGAAAGGGATCTGGGTGTCATACTGGACCACAAGCTAAATATGAGTCAACAGTAAAACTGTTGCAAAAAAAAGCAACCACCATTCTGGGGTGTATTAACAGGAGTATTGTAAGTAAGACAAGAGAAGTAATTCTTCCTCTCTACTCTGCCCTGATTAGGTGTCTACTGAAGTATCGTGTCCAGTTCTGTGTGCCTCGTTTCAGAAAAGATGTGAACAAACTGGAGAAAGTTTAGAGAAGAGCAACAAAAATGATTAGAAGTCCGGAACACTTGACTCACGAGGGAAGAATGAAAAATTTGGGTTTGTTTAGTCTAGAAAAGAGGAGACTGAGAGGGGACATGATGACAGCTTTCAAGTCCTTAAGATATCATGAGGAGGAGGAAGAAAAATTGTTCTCCTTAATTGCTGATGATAGGACAAGAAGCAATGGGCTTAAATTACAGCAAGGGAGGTTTAGGTAGGACATTAGGAGAAAATTCCTAATTGTCAGGGTTGTTAACCACTGGAATAAGTTGCCTAGGCAAGGTGTGGAATCTCTATCACTGGAAGTTTTTAAGAGCAGGTTAGACAAGACCCTGTCAAGGATGGTTTAAGAGGGTACTTGATCCTGCTATGAGGTCAAGGGGCTGGAACGGATGACCTTTCATGGTTCCTTCCAGTTTCTATGATTCTGAGATTCAGATTGGCTGAACTTCCAGCTATTGAAACTCAGTCGTCTCCCAAGTGTCTCCGACTGGGTTTTCAAAAATGGAGACACCAAAATCACTAGCTATTGTTGACAATTTAGTCACTTGACTCTCATATCATCATTTCACTCATTCTCCAGTCACCATTGAATGTTCCAAGCTAGACAAAACCTGAATTTCTAATGTGAAACACAAGCAGAGGAAAAGCCTTTAACCCAACAATTAACCCCTTTATGCCTTCTTTATTTGGCATACAGAAGCAGAAAAGGGCACAAACCCACTTTTTAAAAACAGATCACCTCCAAGCTAAGTAAACTTAAAGACATCTTAAGAGACTCACCAGAGATCACACACTCAATGGCAGAGAAGAATAAAATCTAGCAGTATTCACTCCCAGTCTGTTGCTATTACCAGTAACCAATGTGCAGTGCGCATTTGAGATCAGACTGGCACTGATACAGAAGACCACATAAAGTGCAGCTCAGCAAAGAATTAGGGCAAACTTTTCAAAAGTGTCATGTCCACATGGGAAAGCTGAACTGATTTAATTTACAATGGTTGTTACCATGACATAACTAAAGCCAAGTGCAAACCTCATGGGGCTGTTCATGGTGCTTTGTCTACACACGAGTATTTTACTGGTCCCCACAGCCTTAGTGTGGCTGCAATTTTACTGGTACAAAGGCGCTTATACCAGGAAAGGTTATTTCTGCTCATGGGGTTGCATCATTTTACATTTACATGTTAGGTTGTATTGGTTCAACTTACCTATATAGACCAGACCACACGATCCAATGGGTCTAAGTCACTTTTGAAAATGGAGGTTAGGCTCCCATATCACTTAGGTTCTTTCTCAAAACCATAGCCTTAGATCCAAAGTGAGCTGTGGCTTGTCCCTAGTCACAGCAGATCTCAGGGGTCTAAAACCTGGGACCTGAATGCTCCCTGACCAGATCTGGGCTCCTTTGTATGTGGAGAGAAATGGAGACTTGAGTTTAAATCCCAGTCAGAGCCCAGGCTTAATGTGCACTATAGACATGTACCATAAATCTCCAGCAGAGCCAGATTTCTGGACAGTCTAGACCTTCACCCCAAGACTTCTTGTGAACTAAAGGGAGACTTTTTGCACTGGAAACCCTACAATATATTATTTTCTTTATTGGAAGAGCTCCAATCAATTAGAATGAAATATAAAAATATACAAATAAAACTAAAAGAAACCTGAATGACCACAGCAGGTCACAGAACACCACAGGGAAAAATCAACTGCACTGTGGGCAATATGAAATGCCCATCATCAGATGCCATATCTTTTTCCTCTTTCTGGTAATTACCCCAGTGATCCCCTTAAAGTGGTTCTCAAGTACTTAAAATGCCCATTGATAGCATCTTATCAGATCTCAAAAGGGTTGGTGTCAAAACACAGCCAGGAACTATGGCCTATTTTGAGAAAAACACGGTCTTTAGAATGTGCTGTTTAATTTGACAAAGGGCAATTTGATGTCAATGATATCCCTTTGTGTCTGCTCAGTACAGGTTTCTTTCAGCGGAGATCCCTACGAATTTTGCTGACTGGCCCCTCTCTAAGTTCACTAGCAGGCAACGTAGGTTTTCCTCTGCGAAGGTTTTAAGGGTTCATTGCAACAAAATGGGCTCTGACTCTACTTGACACTTATAACCTTCTTGGGTATCACTATGTGCTCCAGGGTGTTACTTGACTTCCCAAAGGTTGCAGCATGCGGTGCAGAGCTGATGCTTCCTCTACCTTAAAAGAATATGAATGGGTGTTAAACTGGCATGAACTAGTCGTCACAGACATGAATCAGACCTTGGGCTGACAAGTTCCAAAGGGGCAGTCATATTAGTCTAGGTTAGCAAAACAAACAAGGAGTTCTGTGGCACTTTTAAATATTAACATATTTATTTATTGCATGATCTTTCATGGGTGAAGTCCCAATAGGCCTACAGTTGTTACCTTTGGAAGATATTTTGAGTCTGATCCAAAGCCTTCAAAGTCAATCACTGATTTTAGCGGGCTTTGACTCATATTGTCAAAGGTGGACAGCTAAGTTGCATATGCACAACAAAAAAAGGGCCTGTAAACACAAATTGTTATTGCATGAGCAAAATGTGCAAGGTAACCCACGCAGAATGTGCACATAAAACAAGATATTCTGTGTGAAGAGAGCATAGACAATGATCTGTTTGCATGTGACTGTGGCAATTTGTAATATATCATTACAAGGGTGCTAATTTTGCATATTCACAGTTAATGGTTGTCAATGATATGGAAAATCCTAACAGGATTAATGCCATGGAAACATATAGAGAAAAAGAAAAGTGGAAGCACGTGGTTTTCAAAATTTCGCTCTTAACTTAGCAATCATACACAACGCTTTTGAAGTGCACTTTCCAAAGCCTCAATGTCACAAAGACTTACACTGGTGAATCAATTGAAGCATGTGCTGAAGTTTTAGGGGCTTCACTGTCTCTAACACACCACACCACATTTTAATTATGGTGCCATGGTTTGGAGATGAAGGAGTTAATGCTTCCAACCAGATAATTAATAAGCATCCTCAGATATGTGCTGTGGGTATAGCCTGGAAAATCCAAAGGGGTAGCTGTGTTTGTCTAATTCAACAAGACAAGCAAAGTGTGGCACTTAAAGGCTAACAGATTAATTTATTGCATGAGCTTTTGTGGGAGAAAGTCCCACTTCTCTTCCACAAAAGCTCATGCATTAATTAAATTAGTTAGTCTTTAAGTGCCACAGGACTTCTTGTTTGTTGTACATAATCTTTACTTGCACAAATACTAGTAAGAGTCAGATGCACTATTCAGTGGCCATACAGGTGTTCTCTCACTTTACAATATTATATCTTGCTTATTATTTAGATTTCCTTAGGCACAAACCACATTTTCTAGATTTTACAGAAATGTTCCAGAATTTATCCTTTGCTATTTGAAATTATACTAACAGACATTTCTTTGATGTTGCTTTTCTTTCTAAACTTAGTCATCACATGCAGAAGACCCGGTTTTGATTGAACGTAGCTTTCTGCCTTTTTTAAAATTTTTTTTTCAAGTAGAGATCTTATTAAAAATTAAATTTTCATTGCCCTGTAATGTGTCAGCAAGATTACACAACTCTGATTTACTGTTAGGATTGGAAATTAACTTCAAAGACAAGAAATGGAAAGTGGTGGCTTATTCTCACATGGCACATTACTGCAGTGAGATGGGATGATGCAGTGATATTGGAAGAGCTTTTCCCCTTGAATGAAAAGAAGAATATCAATTCATTTCATACCTCTGTATTTATAGGCATTTATAGACATTTTTCTACCTATTTATATGCAAACATCCAGGACTTATCTGAAGTTATTATTACTATTCATAATTATATTATCATCAATAAAATCAGAAAGCAGGAACACCTGCCTTCTCTTCTCCTTATTCTGTTCACGTCCTATAAGGCCTGATCATGCAAGTTACTGAACATTTTGTCAATTGAGCAATGCACTTAATCCTGAGATTAACCTGAAGCTGTGAGTAGTCCAACTGTGATCGGACACATGCTTAATTTAAGCACATGTAATTATTTTGAGGGATCGCAGTCAGTGTGTTCAGCATTGGAACTGGGCAACATTTGGGGGAGTTGAATTTATTTCACTCAAACAAACAGATTTGGGCTCAGTGAAAATTTTCCTGAATTAATGTTGACTTGGGCTAACAGTTTGAGTTAAAAAAAAAAAAAAAAGGCAAAACATTTCACAACTATTGGACAAGAGTGGTTCAATATTTCCAGAATAAAACAAGTTCATTTCAGCTGGAGTTAGGGACACTCAGGTTTGAATTCCCATGATGGAGCAAAGACTTGAATCCAGTTCTCTCCCCACCCCAGGTTAATGTGCTAATCACCAGACTATTGGGTATCAGAAGCTAAAGCGCACTTTTCCTAACTTCTTTAATTTACCAAAAATTTCCCAGACTTTCCATTTCTGCTCAGTGTGCTTTCAAAACCTGTCAGTAAAGTGAAAAACCATTTATTCACACAGCCCTATGAATATCTGATCTAGCCAGCACCATGCTGGATCAAGCCTTTATCATCTTCATCACCATAGTCTGGAGTCACTTCCAAAGATACATCAGGAGGAGGAGTCTGGTCTCAGTATTATATTGTGCCTCCCCACCCTTCTTTTCTCCTGGGTCAGAGCAATTGCATACAAATTTAATTTCTTGTCATTAACACTTGGTTCTGCACACGTGACTCACTTTAAGGATGGGACTGCTCACGTCCTTAAAGTCAGCCATGAACTTAAACACTTCGCTGGATGAAGTCCCCTTCTAAAGTCCTAGGTACTTTTCTTTGTGGAGGAAAGTTTGGAGTGGCACACCTGGCACTGAGAACAGAAATGGATAATGTTGAAGGTGGTACTGTAGGTCCACCATCATGGATCAGCCTCCGAGAAAGCTGGGTCTACACCAAAGGACCCTGATACAGCAAATGGTGTGACTGTAGGCACCGGGTTAAATTTCACTTCCTACATGTGACTCGTGGGCTTAAGTGCTTTGCGCAGTAGGGATGGGTTTAAGCACAAGCTCAAATGCCTTTGTGAACTGGAGCCTAGATGTGTTTTTGCTTTGTGGTCCTCAATGCAGTAGGCGCTTCCAAAGACAGAAGACACAGACTCTGCCTCAGTGACTTTACAACCTGACTCATATGTACCAAATAAAGGGTGAGAGAAGGGTTTGTAACATGCATGTAGAATAGTCAGGGTGAATGGTGACATGCATACATGGAATTCCACATTTTCATGTTGCTACTTCTTTTTGCTAGCAATTGAGACTTATTAAACACAAATATTTCTGGGAAATAATGTATTTGCACCAACATGAAGGGCAACATACAGAATGTCAGTGAAAAACAAGATCGTTTCATTATTAATATAAGATGAGATCATTTCTAGCTCAAATACTTCCCCTTCTATCATTTCTATTTTAGGAGATGTAAATAGACTTCCCATATATCAGAGCATCTTTCACACACTGTTTCTTTAAATGAGCATTTGAAGCCCCACAAAAGGGAGGAAGCCAAAGAAACTGTGAATTAGTTGCTATTTCATGTACATTGCACTAGCTGCTGCAGGGGAGGGTCATAACTTCTAATGATGAATGACAGTTAAATATGAGAAAGGACTTTCTTGCCTCCATTGTGACCTCAGCTGGAGCCAGGAGGGGTTAATTTTTTAATGAGCAGAGTTGAAACGTATTTCTGGAGAGTGGTGACACGGAAGAACCAGGAAAACTGAATGAAAAGACATGGAATTCTCTTTTTGGTGACTTTTGTGGTGTTGCTGTTTGTTGCAAACTGCACACTCATGCAGAGCCAGCTTTGCTTAAACTCTTTTGTTGTTGCCAACCTCCATTTTACCCATAACTTCAGATAAAATCATTTTTCCTCCTATAAATAGTTCTTATGCATCTTTTTGCCCCCAAAACAAAAAGTGGCACATGCATCTACAAACGCTTGCACTTCATTCATGTAGTCCTTTCTTCCCCATTCCAATGATGGGGACAGTCTCTGTTTCACAGTGACAGAGATCTGAAAACTTGTCATACCTATGTGCTGCTATTGTTCAGAACACTAACAATGCTATCCAAAACAAT